>PVKA01010079.1:0-58725 GCA_004027165.1 Ctenomys sociabilis | reverse complement strand
CCAACCTTGTTGAGCTTGTTCTGTCAGATATTGCTAGACATAGTGGCACAAACCTGAAATCCCAACTCTACTGAGAGGCTGAGGCAGGAAGATTACAAGTTTAAGCCCAGCCTGGGCAGCTTAGCAACTTAAAACAAAAAGTCTGAGGGTATAGCTCATTGTTCAGTCCCCAGTATAGGAAAAATATTAATATAAGGAGGTAGGTTAGATAATAAATATAATACATAGATTGTGAGGTGATTGATGTTATATGTAGTAGGAAAAAATAAAGTAGGAAGTGCAGAAAATGCCAGGAGGGGGTACAATCTTTTTTTTTTTTTTTTTTAATGTGTTTGGTTGTTGCAGGGTCTCTCTGTGCAGCTCAGACTCATGATGATCCTCCTGCTTTCAGCCTCCCCAGCACTGGGATTACAGGCATGCGCCACTCTGCCAAGACTCTGGCCCACTCAGCCCACCCTGTGGTCTAGGCTAGCTCTGTATGTGGTGCTGGGGATCAATCACAGTCTCTGTGCTTGCCTGAGCTTGCCTAAGCAGGCGCTTTAGTCCGCTGAGCTATTCAGCCTGCCCAGGGTATACAGTCTTTTTTTTTTTTTTTTTGTCTTTTTGAGGCAGGGTCTCACTATGCAGCTCAGGCTGGCCTTAAGCTCACTTTGTAGCTCAGGCTGGTCTTGAACTCACAACAATCCTCCTGCCTCAGCCTCCCGAGTGCTGGGATTACAGGCCTGCGCCACTACGCCCGGCCAGGGTATACAGTCTTAAAGGACTCAAGGAAAACCTCATTGAGAACTGATGTTTGAATCACAAATGTGGGAGATCACCGGTGTGGAGGGAAGAGATCCGCAGGTGTGGAGGCCCAGAGCAGCAGCAGGCCCAGCACAGTCTCAAAAGCAGATCCAGCAAGAGGACAAGTGTTGGGCCAGTGGCAGGAGAGGGGTCCCTGATGCCCAAGGGACCCCAGCTGACAGGGCTGACACAGGACACCTGGGATGAGGAATAAACTGCATGTGCGTTGACTGCAGTGTGTCATGCTCCTGTCTGCCCTGCACCTGAGCCCCTGTCGGCCCTTCAGTGGTACAGAGATTTCCACTGAGCTTTGAAGGAGAAGGAAGATACAATATTCCTTATTCATAGTTTTGGTTTTTCTAGTTACAAATGCTTCTCATAGGAACCCTGGAAGGATTCATTGAAATATAAAGAACATGAATTTGCTACCATCCTGGCACCCAGAGGCAACCATGGTTAACAATATAGTGCAGGTTTCTATCTCTGGTGTGTCTTGTTTTCACTTCTCTGGGTATAAATGGTTTGTTAATGCCTTAACTGTGACGTACAATGACATGGATTGCCATCCCACGTGACATGCAGGATTTCTGAGAGCTCCCTGTAGGGTGCATCACATGATGTCACAAGTGCGTCTGGGTACTGTGGCCATGAGGGCTTGTGGAGGCCCACAAAAGGACTCTCTGCCTTTGCTGCTTCTATGGGGTCCCCAGATCCTATCGATACTGCCTTGACTCATGCCCTTGGGGTTCTAGAGAGATGCTGGTGCCACGTGAGGTCGACAGAGTCCTCCACAGCTCTAGCCCAAGATGCATTACCTGTACCCCAAAGCAACAACACTAGAGCCCCTCCCAATTCTTCAAGAAGATCCTTATGCCTGGTTTCTGGGTTCCAGCAACTTCCCAACTTCAGTCACCTCCAGGGAGACCCTTTCTGGCTCCCTCCCTCCACAATTCCTTCCCTCAAGCCATAGGGAAGCAAAAGAAGGCCACACTGCATGCAACCCCCTCTCCTGGGCCCTGCTATCTGCACTGCTGAAGCAGAACAGTTGCCATCTGTGTTCAGGCTGACAGTGACTATCTAGTGTTGGGTTTGCATAGATTTTCCTCAAAACAAAACCAAAATCTGCCCCAGGGTGGACTAAATTTTCTACTTTGGAGCAAACTACTAGCAACTTTTCCCAGCTTCTCCTTATCCCATTTTCTAAAACCACAGGGTGCAACTCAGCCAGGGATGCTATCAAGTGTTAAAAATGGCTGAAATTTAGCTAAAAGACTGGAAAAGGGGAAAGGATTCGAGGTAATGGAGACAACTGCACTAGCAAAGGCAGTGTGGCAGGCATGCAATGTCCTGGGAAGTAGAAAGGGACCCCTTAGGCTTGAGCCTCATGTGAAGGCAAGGAGAAGGCTCTGTGGGTGGAGACGCCAGGTGGGGCAGTGGCAAAGGGAAAGCATGTAGTGGGGCATTAGGAAAAGGGACTAGAGGGTTGCAGAGCCAGAGAGGCCATGGGAGATGCCAGGAATGCCCCAAATGAAAGCAGATGACAGCCTAACTGAGCAGTGGTGGCTCCCAGAGTGAGGGTGGGAGAGGGCCGGTTGCAGGAATAACTCAAAGTGATTTAATAATTGATTAGCTGAGAAACAAAATAGAGGGAGCCATGAGGAATGACTCAGCACTGCCAGCCACATCCCCGGAGGCTGCAGCAGCCCTGAATCAGAAGAGCTGGGTGCTCAGAGAGAGCTGGTTTGGGGGCAAGAAGCTGGATATGGCCTCTGGGTTTTAGTCACTCAGGGGGTATCCAATGGATGCTTAAAAACGATAGACACTGAGGCTGGGTCATCTTCTCAAGGACATAGTCAAAACCATGGACTTCTACTTGGAAGAAAGTCTAGAGAGCAGAAGCTGGACCCATGTCCCCTCCTGCTATAGGATAAAGAGAGCATCTTGGGGGTCCTGGGCAGATGGCTCTGCACTGTGGTCCTACTCCCTGGTGCCCTATTGGAAGCTGCTGTTGAGCCACCTTCTAGATCCACTTCTACAAATAACCTGGATTTGGAGAAGGCCTCAGAAGGTAGTGGCATGGCCAAGGCATTTAGAACAGGGCACAGGGAGCCTCAAATTGTGGTAGGTGAGTGTTAATAAGGGGATGGCACTAAAAAACAGCATCACACTACAGCGGAAAGGTCACCACAGACCTAAGCCAAAGGTTAAAGGGGCCATTTATAAGATTTCAGATTTGGCAGGCTTTCTCCTCTCTTCATTGGCAAATCTCCTTGCTTTGAATGGAACTTTCCAGCAGTTCCACCACCTGTGATCAGTTCTGAGATATCTTCACTGCATAAGATATATCTTGAGGGAAGGAAGCTGTCACTCAGGGAGAAGCAACATGTCCAGACTTCTCTGGGACATTAGGCACCTCACCCAGACACACATCCCTGCTATATGTGTGCAGAGCTACCGCACCGCCTCTGATTCCACAGGTGACATCAAGGACAATGATCACTTGTCAACTACCAATTCCACCGGAAATTTGCCAACGACTGCATACCAGGCACTAAGAGATTCTTTTTCCCATTTTATAGAAAACTGAGGATCAGAAAATATTTTTCTGGAATCATAAGCCTGGAAAATAGCAGAGGGTTCCTAATCCAGCTCTACCTGTGCCTCATGTCCTCTTTCATTCTTCAGGTGTGGGTGTGTTGTGAACTCTACATATCCACACTCGCCTCCTCTAGGCCCAAGATCCTCGTACCGTCCCAGAACCTGGAGTGCGGGGATCTTCATTTTCTTCACAGATGGGTCCATCCTCAGAGCCCTTAGAAGACAATCTGGCACATAGCAGTGGCTCAGTCAATATCTTGTTTGTTTTGTGACACTGGGGTTTGAACCCAGGGCCTGCATCCTAATCCATTTCTCTAGCTCCTTGTTATTGCTTTATGCTGAGCCAAGATCTCCTCAAGTTGCTTAGCTGCCAAGGCTGGACTCAGACTTGTGATTGTCTTGCCTCAGCCTCCTGGGGTTTTAGGATTCCAGGCAGGTGCCTCCACAGCCAGCTCTAGTGAACACCTTGGTATCGTCATTAAGTGACTTGAATGGATACACACACGGGAGACACTCACCTGTGCATGTGTCCATCTACAGACACGCCCACCCTCTGCATTCACGCATGTGCAGTCCCAACCCCCTTCTTGGAAGGAGACACTGCTCGGGCTGGCCTGCTCCCGGCCAGCTGACCCAGCACCATCAGTCCCTCCACCCCCGTGGCCTCCCCAGTCTGCTCCCCAGCCAGGTGTCCTGTGCACACTCCAGCCGTCACACAGCCCATCTCCGTCTCTCCTTCACTGAATCAAAATAGTTTTTCCAAAAGATTTTTAGAGAGCAAAGATGGAGAAAAACAGAATAAGAGACTCCAAGCTTTTGCATGGCTGAATGCAGAGCTGATTCTTATCCTGTTACCTCCTTGAGTCTGGCAGCCATTCTCCTCTGCTGGGCTGTGGGGACCCCCAGAGCCCAGCCCTGGTGTGGGTGCTCTGCAGAAGGCTCCAATGCCTGGCCCTGGGGACGATCCCAAACTTAGCAGAGGCTGGGACAGCTGCTCACCCTGGAGGTCCTCACCTTCTCTGGCCCCTGCATGTGCTGCTGCTCTGAGGGTGGAGCCCTTGCTGCCAGGCAGGTCTGGTGCGCACTGCTGTGTTACACCCTCCTTGCCATCTGCTGTGCCCTCAGCCAGTCGGCCAGGCTGCTCTGACACAGACTACTCACCTGGCTGTGCCAGTCTCCTGCCTGAAACCTCAACAACTCTTCCTCCATCCTGTACCCTGAGGCTCGGTCTGGGTGGCTTTGCCCGCCTCTCAGCCTCCTCCCACTCTACCCCTTCTTCAGGCCTCCTGCTTTACTCACAGAGCAGCTCTGAAGGACAAATCAAAGCCCCGGAAAGAATCCAGTCATTTCTGGATTTACACCTCCCTCCCTCTGTCCCTCCTTCCCTACACACACACACACACACACACACACACGCAAGTACACACACCCCAGTCCATCCCAAGACTCTTCCTCCAGAACCCTCAGGTGATTTCAGATCACACTCCAAACCAGTGTATCAACAACACCAGGGCCTCTGGATTAAAATGTGGATTCCTGAGCCCACCCAAGACATGCTGAATCAGAATCTCCGTGGGTGAGGCCCAGAAGCTAGAGCTTTCAGCAAACTGGGAAGCAGTTCTTACAGCCCAAAGTGTAAGAAGCATCCCCTCAAATTCACTGAATTCCACACACACTTCAACGCACACATAATAATAACAATAGCTAAAACATTTATTGAGCACTTAATATGTGCCAGGAAGTATTTTCACATCTTAACTCACTGAACTCTTACATGGACCATGTAAGGGAAACAAGTTAGCAGCCCCACTTCATAGCAACTTTCCCATGTTCACAGTTAGCTGGTGGGAAAGTCAAGACAGGACTCTAGGCCCTGTGACATCAGAGCCTGTAACGGGCCCACCATACCTTCTTTAGTATAGGTACCCACACTGGCTCTGAAACCCATCAAAGAGGAAACTGAAAGTCTGGGTAATGGAGAGGCTCCCGGCTTCCCTCTCACCCCAAGTCTGATCCATACACAGCTGAGCTGAGAGCCAGCAGCCACAGCCAACAGGCCCAGGGAGCTGGAAAGTGGCAGCTCCAGGACTTTGGAAGCCCTTGGGCCCCTGCAGCCCAGCCCTACCCCCCACAGCTAGTGTGCCTGTCCACTGTCCTCTCTGCCAGGGGCACTGGACACTGCCTGCCAGCCCCCACTTCCCAGGCCCTGAGACCTGAAGCCCCTGATAGGGAGCCTCCAGGAATACTGCAGCCAGAGAGCACATGTGCTTCGGAATCCTGCCATGGGTGGGGGGGAAGCAGAGGCTGGGGGGGGGATGGAAAACAACCCAAATACCATAATGCAGAAAAGTGATCCAAATAAAAAGCAGTAACTGTGTATCTGGAAGGAATAAGCCAGAGAGGAGAGGCGTGGAGTTGTGCATCGTGGCTACAAGGCTGCCAGCCACAGCGCCCAAGGCGGGCTCTGGGCAGCAGACAGCAGACAGCCGCAGAGCTGCTCCGGCCAGGGCTGGGCTGCGGAAGAGCATAGCCTGCACTGTTCTCTCTGTCTCCACCCTGGGCTTCAAGAGCTGGATCCTGCAGCCCCCCCAGCAGGCCACAGAAAGGATGTGGGGTGTCAAAGGGGGCCTTGGGAGCCCCGACCACCCCACAAGCTGTCTGGGGAATTCTTGTCCTACTCACTGCTGGGGACCCTGGAATGAGTTGCAATGATGCCCGAAGTCATGGGGTTCTGAGCATGGGGAGAGACATGGTTTCTCGGAATAAGGACAAAAAGAAACAACAAAGATGTATTTGTGGGCCACAGAATGCAAAATTAAAGTAGGTCACTTATTTGTACAGAGCCTGAATCTCCTCACTTTAAAACTGGCACAATTAAGCTTTCTCTGAGCCCTTTAAGGTCAAACAGGACAGATAATGACTGTGCAAAGCATCTGTAAGCAGCCACTGCTCTCGCTGCCACTCTGCTGAGCATGTGTGCCTGCATGCAGAGCAGGGCACCTGCACATACTGGTGCACAGGCTTCTGCCCAGCTGCGGTTATCATTCCCATTTTACAGATGAGGAAAGTCAGGCTCCGAAGCATTAAGGAATTCAGTGAACCAGTGGGTGTGGAAATCTGAGAATGGAACTCAGGTCTCTCTCCTGGGAGAGAGCCACATTGCTGGAGGACGAAGTAAGTAGAGAATTCATACAAGGAAGCTGGGGGTGGGGCAGGGACCGACAGGGCCATTGCTGAGCTAGTGAAGGGGCAACATCGGGAGTCCTGCATACCGTGGTGGCTGGAAACAGTGGCAGCAGGTAACAGGGACTCCAGGAGGCTTGGGGAGTGAGGGGTCCAGACCCAGAGGAAGTGGAGGCCCCAGGCCTCCATGGTGGCCTAGAGCCCAGCATACCAGCCAGGCGGCTAGTACAAGGGTGTCATCGGTGCCCAGGTGCTATGACCCACCCCAGAGGAATGGCCAGGCAGGAGCCAAGTCGTGGGTCAGTGGTGTCATTCTTTGGGATGGGTGAGGAGCTGGGTTGTTAATAGGCAACAAGGGGTTTAAAATAAAGGCTCAGGAACAAAATCCATCACCATGACTTGACTGCTCTGTGAGCCTAGAAGGCTGTGCAAGGCCTGGATTGAAGTACGGGAAGTGAGCTGAGGGATGGAGCCATAGAACCTCCTTCTGGCTGTGTGACCTTAGAGTACACACTCGAACTCTGTTCCCAAGAGAGACGCACCTACACAGGAGGAGAGCGGAGGGCAGGCTTCACCACGCCACTGCCCGTGGCCTCTCTGATGGAGTGGCCACACGTGGCTTCTTGATAATGTGGCTGCTTGGTTCCAATGACCAGTGCATCTGTCTGCAGCCCCTTAGGGCTGTGGACTTCTTAATGGTTCCCACCACAAGACAGGTAAGTGAAACGAAAGAGGGACAACAGAACACAGCTCTGGCAGGGGGAGTCCATAGCAGCCAGTGGTTGATCTCTCTGGGCCTTAAAGAAGGGTGCATTAGGGTCATACTTTTGCATCAAAGAAATCAAAGGTCTTCCTGGCTCCTAATGCTTGGGCTTAGCTATAACCATCTCCAAATGTTAGAACTTGCTCAACAACTTTTATTCCTTCATTCTACAAACATTTGTGGAACAATACTCTATGCCAGGCTGGGAAGCAGAAGCTAAAAAGACATGGCTGCTGTTCTCAAAGGTCTAACTATGATAAGTATAATCTGTGACCATCTGGAGGATTCTGTAGGATTTTATAAAAGAGACACCAAATCCATCTGGAAGAGAACAAAGAAAAGAAGGTTGCCATGTGCGGCTGTGTGGTTTGTGCACTGCACAAGCCAGGGTGGCCCCTGGAGTTGTGAGATACAGGGCCCCAGTCCTTCTGGGTCAGCAGCATCTGAAGCCCTGTAGCTGCCTTTCTGCCATCCCCAACTCCAGTCCATCTAACTGGCCCCAGGAGTTCTTTGCCTTTCTCTGGCTCCTGTCCTCTCTAGGAATTCCTCTGTCCAGCCTTCCAAAGGCTTCTTTAGGGAGACTCCCCAGCAGCTCTTGCTGTCCCCTTTCTGCTGCCAGCTCTATAAAGTGAGCCGGCTCCTCTCAGCGATTTACATTTTTTTGGGGAAGTGTGATTCATGAGGAAAGAACTCTTTCCACAGCTTTCTAACCTTTGATGTGACCCCCAAAACCTGTAGCTAATACAAGTGATGTAAATCTCACAAAGCTCATAAACACAAGAGCCGCCCTGCATCAGGCCATGAACAAGGCCTCTGGCTGGCCAGCTCCTGCCACCAGCTGGAGGAATGTTCCTTTCCCACCCTCACCAGCGGCCCCACCCCCATCCTGTGCTCCACTGCCAGCTCCTTCGGGGGCCAAAGCCCGGGGCTCTGCCAAAGCCTCCCATGTCCCGCAGTCCCTAGCTGGTCCCGGAATCTGTGTCTCTCCAGCCCTGGCAAGAAAGACCTCCGTTGTTGAGCAAGAGGGAGGAAAAGCCAGAGAAGCAGACATCCCAAGACAGCCTCGTTGATGAGAAGAACAGCTGGGACCAGAAACACGCTTATAAATTACAGGTGACCCATGGACGAGGTCGTGCCCAGTGTGGACAGAGGCAGTCACAGGGGTGGTTCAGACTGAGGTTTCTGGAAGCTTTTCTGCAAAACAATACAAGTCTTTTTTTTTTTTTTTTTTTTCAATGAAAACAATGCTCTTTTGAGGGGGGAGTCCATACATCAGTGGCCAATTTAATGGAACGCTAGTCTTGTTCTCTATGTAGTGTGCCTTCCAAAGCAGGATACTGAGCAAGCAGAGATGGAGCTCTGGGATGGAGCTCTTGCCTAGCATGCATGAGGACCTAGGTCCTGGTAAAAGCAGTCAAGGGCGGTAACTAAGGGTAATATCAGAGCAAAGACTCACATAATGCCTGGCTTAGAGCAGGCGACCCCGTAAACCTTCACTACTACGATGCTGCTACCTGACTTGTACAACAGCAGGAGGAGTACAGGGAGCAAACAAGACAGTTGCCAGGAGCTGGGCTCAGGTGCCCAGGCCTATGCCCAGGGGCCTGGGAACCTTCCAGCTAGGGTTTCCCAGCTCACGCTGAAAACAGCCCTGCCATGCTCTGGCCTCAGAGGCAGAGACAAGCCATGGCAAAAGCGAATTGAGGGCAGCTTCAAGACCCCTGGTCAGGACCTTCCTTCCCCCTACCCTTGGCGCCTCTCCCCGAAGCAACTAGAGAAGCCAGAGGCTCTGGAAACAAGCTGCTGTCACAGGGTTTGGGCCTCCCGGGCCATGACAATCTCCAAGGCAGGAAAGAGAGATTGGGCTGTCAGCAGCCCATCCTAATCATAGCAAACCTGCCCAATCCTGATGCCTTCACCCAAGCAAGTAGGCAACATGGACACTTGGGTCAGACTCAGGACAAGACCCCTCTGGGTTGGCATCAGCTCCCTGAAGAGTTTTTCTGGAGACTTCACTTTCTTTCAAGACAAGTGCTACACAGGAAAGGAGAAGCAGCAGGAACTTTGTTCTCACCCCCAAGCACCTAGGCTGGGTGGTGGGATGAACGAGGTCGTGTCTATATCAGGAGCCACCTGATGACCCACATGTGGAGCTGGGAAACTGTACTGTTGAAACCACACCTTTTTTTTTTTTTTTTTTTTTTTTTTTTGTCTTTTTGAGACAGGGTCTCACTGTGCAGTTCAGGCTGGCCTTAAGCTCACTTTGTAGCTCAGGCTGGTCTCGAACTCACAACAATCCTCCTGCCTCAGCCTCCCGAGTGCTGGGATTACAAGCATGCGCCACCACGCCCGGCTTGAAACCACACCTTTGACACTGAGGCCCATGCGTTGTCAGCTTGGTGGCGCTATACCTGTACAATAACCCACCCCAGCTCCGGTTTTCCGTCCTCCACCAAAGGCTCACTTTCGCTACTCAAAGGAGGACCAAAAGGACTTCAGGCTGGGATGGAATCAAGCTCTCATGCATGTTAGGTGAGCACCTGGCTTCCGAGCAACAGTCCCATCCTCTGATGTTTAGTTCTAGGATTTGTAGTTGGGAGCCTGCTTTGTCATTTCACCACTCCTCTCCTCAGCAGTTACCCTTTGGAGCCTCCCTGGCTTCATTTGTGGATAGAGGTAATAACAACATCTCCCACAAGGCTGTTGGTGAAATGAAGACACTTTCCAAACTGCAGAGTGCTGCCCAGTAGCATCAGAGACGCTGCGCTGCCCTCAGAGGCAGACCCCGTGCTCTGTGAAGGGCCCCACAGCCTGTCTGCTTCTCACTGGGGAGTCTGTCTGTGGGCCCTGGGACTCTGGACAGGGAACAGACTGCATGGGAGGACCAGGCTGAGCCAGCACTCGCCATCCCTGCCCAGTGACCTACGGTCAGGACACTAATTGTGACCTCTAAGAGAGAGCTTCTCCTAGCAGGAAAGATGGCTTCCTGAGGGATTACCCCACACACACACACACACAGAATCAGAGATACAAAGACTAAGAAATGCGGATGGCCATAGCCAACCAGAGTCACATGGCTTTCCCGAAACCAGCCCACGAGCACAGCTGTCAGTGTGACACTAAAAGAATCCCATGTCTAAGCCAGGTGTGATGGTGCACACCTGTGCTCCCAGCATTCTACAAGGCTGAGGCAGAAGGACTGTGAGTTCAAGGCCAACTTGGGCAACATAGGGATTTAGTGAGACTCTGTCACAAAATTAAAAATGTAAAAAGGGGCTTGGAATGCTGCTCAGTGCACAGGTCCTTGGTCAAACCCTCAAGGAGAGGAGAAGGGGGACAAGAAAGAGAAGGAGAAAGAAAGTGGGGGAGGAGGAAGAGCCACCATTCCAAGAGCCACGTCCAAGGTCCTCCCCAGCCCAGGGATGTGGCTCAGAAGGGATCAGCACACAGAGACCCACAACAGCTGTTGCTCGTTGAGTGTGTGCAGGGTTCTCTATGGGCCACTTTTAACAGCACATTTTTTCAGATAAGACTCATTGTGTGCCACTTTCCTGAGGCTGCTCAGCTAGTAAAGGGCAAAGACAGAGGAGATATGAATCAGGATCTGAGTGGGGAGAGAAGCACCTGCCCACTCTACCCTCTGCCCACTTTGCTTAGGACTGGCCCAAATGTCTGGGGGAGCTGTCAGCTTCTGGGAAGGGTCCCCAGACACTCCAGGAAGAGGGGAACACAATGCAGGAAAGGGAAAGCTGTTAACTCCTGGCAGCTGCAGGTCTGGCCCCCCGCCAGCTTCGTACACCCCAGGCAAAGACCACAGGACTGCCCTGCCTTGTGCCCAGCTCAGAGAAGTGACAAGGTTGGCTTGCTCCAGAAGTTGGCTCTGAAGCCAGGATAGGGACCTCAGAAGGGGGAGAAGGCGTCTGCTGCAGTGGGCCCCCCACTTCCCTTCTGCTGCAGGCAGAGCAACAGGAGGCTATTTGTGGAAGCCATAGGACCGTGCTCCTGAGAGCAATTTGGGGTGAGAAGGACACAGCCGTCCAGAGTTCCAGTGCCAGATGGGCTGTGGGAAAGAGGCCTGAGTCATCACCCCAGGGCAAGGTCCCGCAGGCTGGCCAGTCCCCTGCCGGAGATACCACCTCTATTCTTGTCATCCCTAGGAGGGGCAGAAGGTGAGGTGGCCAGACTGACACAGAGGAGTGTGAACCAAGTCCTGTGGTTTCTATAGGGATGGGTCAGCCCAAAGGAATTCCTCTTTCCCTTTATAGCAAAAGACATGCAGACAGATTGCAGGAAATTTGGCAAATAGAATTCTCTGAAGTTACACCGCACAACCACTGGTAACCTTTTCAAGAATGTGGATGCCCTAGGAAAATAACAAGGGATATTGACTCTTTGATGTAATTCAGCTATAAAAAATAAGATACGCAAACAGCTACACTCTCTTAATTTACTGATAAGAGACATACAGGATAATAATGTCTATAAGTATAATATCATGTATATACCTTCTGTGATACCAAAATATTATGAAAACAGTTTTCAATATATTAATTTATCAAATCCATCTTGTCAAGGTATCTTAAAACTGTCTCATTGATATTTGTACTTCAACAAAACAAAAATAAAAATTAAAAAAAAAAAGAATGCCACGTCCCCTCCACTTGTCCTGCCATCAGAACTCTTTCCATGTCACTGTGCACCCTGCCTGGTCACCTGCACCCCATCAGCGAGTCAGCCCTGTCAGAGGGGGCTAAGGCCTCCACCTTCCATTTAAGAGCATCTGTGCTTGAAGTCTTTCAAAAGTAGAACAGGGAATCACATTGACTCAGACCTTTCACAAACCATCAATTTTGAAAAGAAAATTACATGGATTCAGGGCTGATCCAGAAAATCCAGGCAGCCCTTGGTTTTTGGCAGATTGAAGAGGCGGCCCGTGGATGAGGGGGGCACCACCAGGGTGGGGTTGCAACACCTGCCCTGGGCTCCGGAGCCCCCAATCAGGCCCCCTTGTCTCCCCTGCAGGACCTACGACCTGAGCAGAGCTCCTGGGTCACAGAGTTGCGGGAAGAGACTGGGTGAATGCTGAATTAGAAAGCAAGGAGACCTGTACCTGCCTGCTCTCCCTGCTAGAGCCAGTCTGCACCTGCTAGAGGGCCAAGTGAGAAGGCAGATGCCCGCCCTGAGCCAGTCCTGGAGCTCAGCACAGAGCCCCATCCATCCCAGCCCTCCCCCACCAGCCACTTCGGAATCCTTGCCCTGTGCATGCTCAGGTACATTTGATATTTATCATGGGCTGCCGAACGCATCATTTGAGACTTGCTGCATACAGGAGACACGGTCCTTGCCCCTGGAAGTTTACCTTCTGCTTATTGAAGAATTTAAAACAGGGCCATCTAGCCTGGGGGAATCCGTGGCTCTTACCCTAGCCAGATCTACCTGAGAGTGATCCTTTCTGGCTTCCCCTCTACTTGTTCCACAAGCAATTGACCTCCTTTCGCCTTTCTAACCTCAGCTTCTTCATCTGCAGGATGGGATATATGTCATCTACACTGCAGAGCTGTGGTAAGGACCAGAGACCATATTTGTAAGATGGCAGGTAGTTGGTTGGCTTTCACAGGTGCAAGCTATCATTAAAAGAGCACAAAATACGTATAAAATGCTAAAGGAACACTGTGTAAAGCTTAGAGGGGAGAGCACTGTGGGTCAAGAGGCAAATAGCTCTGTCAGAGCTGAAATCCTCAGCTCTTGGCTGTGCAGTTGAATCAGCTAGAAAGCTTTAAGTTACCCAGGTGCCCAGGCCCTGACCAGTTCAAGCACACATGGGGCCAGTTATGGGTAGACTCAGTTGATGCTGGGTGCTCCCAGGCCAGAGAAACAGAAGGTGCTTTGCAATGGGATCTGGGAAGGAAAGAAAATGGCCTGCGCTTAGTTAGCCGGTTTATGCTTGTTGTCTTGACGATGACTGGTTTATCTCATTCTCCCAACAGTTATCAAACCCACTTGAAACAAAGGGAGAGAGATTTTAGAAAAGTCACACGTAAGCAAGGCAGAGCTTCCCACCACCTCGCCTGGTCACTCTTTACTGCATGGTGTTCCAGAGCAGGCTGTCCAGCCAGAATAGAGAGCAAGCCGCAGATGGAGCTCCTGGGTAATCTCTCATTTTCTAGGAGCTGCATTAAAGAGTGAAAAGAGGGCTGGAGGTAGAGCTCGGTGAAAGAGTGCTTGCCTGGCACATAAGAAGTGACTGAATGCTTCAGTGAATGTTTGAAGTATTATAATAAAAGACACATGGTTATTGACCATACTGAACATCCCCCCCTTTCGTCTACTGCACTTATCCCATCATCCTTGCCACTCTCTGAAGTACTTCTGGAGTGCTCTTTCATGTCTTACTCGCTCTGTTAATGCTGCTGCAACATCCTGAACCAATTCAAGCCAGTTAGCTTTCATGGTCATTGTGACTTTGAGGAAAAGCCAGAAGCCTCATGGCACCAGACCCCGTGCGTGAGGTAGCGGGTGGCGCTTAGAGCAGCAGTCATTACATTTTTTAATCATACTTCATAAAGACAGTCACAGAAAGGACTTCCAGGACTACTTCAGAGAGTTTCAAGAAAAATGGAACCAGTTCCTTGAGGGAGGATTAACAACAATGGGTCTTTTACTGGAATAAAACTGTTAACTTTAAACATTTACAGTATATTTTGATCACCTCTTGCACATAAAGCCCTGAGCTTGAGACCCTCATTCAATCTCCAGCACTGCAAAATAAAAAGTAGAAACAGGTGAAATTAATTTTAATAATATATTTTATTTAACCCAGCCTATCCATAATATTATCATTTCCACATGTAATCAATATAAAAATTATTAGTAAGGTATTTTACATTACTTGTTTTCAAATTGA
The DNA here is from genome assembly GCA_004027165.1 of Ctenomys sociabilis. Classification (NCBI taxonomy): domain Eukaryota; kingdom Metazoa; phylum Chordata; class Mammalia; order Rodentia; family Ctenomyidae; genus Ctenomys; species Ctenomys sociabilis. Next base: position 44,494 of record PVKA01010079.1, on the reverse strand, counting down.
ATCTTCAGAATCTCATTTAAGATCAGCCATAAGTGTTCCACAGTCCCAGGCAACTGCCATATCAAACTATCTACTGGTGCAGCTGACCTGGAAAACAGCAGGGAGGAGGCTGAGAGGAGGTGGGAGAGATCCATGGGAGGGCAGGGGTGAGTGCTGAGAAGCTCCAGGCTGGCTGAGAGGCAGTAGGGAGCTACTGCTGGTTCTTGAGTGAGAGCGTTCTGTGAGCTGGCTCGTGAGCGGGCATTTGCGCTGAGGAGCTGGGAGCTACCCATGAGCTGAACGAGAGAGGTCAGAGAACTGTGAGAGGTCACAGAGGCCTGCCCAGCCAGGTGACGCTGCCAGCCCAGGCCTGAGGCAGGAGCTGCAAGATGCATTTTCTCCCTGGGGAGGTGGTCTGGCCGTCCCAGCCAGCCCTAGTTGGGACAAGGCTGTGGGGACCCAGGGGCTATTTTACAGGTCCTCTAGCTCCCCACTCATAGAGGCAGCCTCGCTCCAGACTGCTCCTGCCTGCTCCCCCACCACTGCTGCAGCCCATAAAGGGTAATGAAGCCGAAGTTAAAATAGTCACATGAAACCCCACTCATTTGAAAGGGCACCTGCTTTAAAGGCCAAATTTCCTGAGCCCAGGTTTATACATTAAAATACAGAACGAACTAATTAATTCAGACCCCACTTGCTCTGAATTTGGGAGAAATTCTGCCTCAGGCTGGTCTGAAGCCTTTCCTTTTGCACTATCTCTGAAGGAACGGTTTGCTAAGCAAATAAATAGTGCAGGCCAGATTACAGAGACAGGTCTGGCTTACTTAACTGTTTTTAAGAACTTTAAAAATCACTTTAGCAGCCTCATTCCCAGAAAGTTAATGAGATCATTACAGCTGGTCCTTATCTGTTTATTTCAGCATTTCAGTTTTCCAAGAACCCTCATACCTATGGGTTGATGTGATCCTCAAGTGGGGATTCTATTATTTTTCAGCCTCCAGGTACTGACTTTAGTGCCCAGAACATAGTAGGTACTCAGTATTTGCTGAATATATTAAGGCAGGCATGGCAAATAACATTATGCCCATATTACAGACGGGAATAGGAGGCTCAGTGGAGTCATTTGTAACCAGCTGGTGCTACAAGAGCTTTGGGGCAGCCCTAGAGTTGTACCAGCCACACAGCCAGTAACATGGTGAGGTCTAGTTCAAATCAGAGCTTTGAGTCAGAGGTCTCTCCTCTGCTGTGCTGTTATTCAATAACAACACATTAGCTGAGTTTGAGGAACAATCTGTTCTCAGGAGCAGCAACAAAAAGCCCCATTATCTTCTGTGATTTGCCATTTCTCCAGGTAAGGAGGGCAGTGAGGCTGTGTACCCTCCCTGCAGCATGGGCTGCAACACTGGCCTCCCACCACACAAGGCCAGAGGACATGAGGATTTCAGTCAGGGCCAGCACAGGTCGGTTTCCTCCCAGAAAGGGAAGAGCTGGAAGAAATGGGGATTGTTCAAGACCGATGTGGGCCCATGCATTCTAGGGACTGTTTCCTCGGCATGGTCATTGCCTCTCCTGAACTGGGAGTAGGAGCAGGGAGCCTCTGTCCCCTGGTCTGCTGGACCCTGATGGGGGAGGAGGGAGGTGACAATAAGGAGAAGGAAGACTGTCTATGTCTCTCCCTGGTCTTTGTTCTGGAGGCTCTGCCGGCTTGGAACACTGCGCAGGAAAATTCCCTGACCGTGAGATCTACAGGCTGCAGGTCCCCAGGGAGGGCCGGCCTGGGGCTCTTTCGGGCTGCAGCTGGAAACTGGGGTTGGATTTCAACAAGTGAGGCTGGGGGAAGGCAGCCCGCCTTCTCAGCAGTGAGGGAGCCTGCCCTTAGAGCCAGTGGTGCCGACAGCTTCCTGTCGAGAGCTGGGGCCCACGTGACCACTCCCCACTCGTCTCGTCGGATTATGGGGTGAAGGGCCCAAAGGGGAGGGAGAGCAGGAGGGTCGCTATCTTACCCAGCTGCAGGGCTGGCCAAGTGGCAAAGGACCCAATCCATTTGTGCTGGGTGACTTCTGCCATCTTCTTGCCCAAAGAGGGGAGCCTTGGCTCTGTTTGGGGCAACGGTCTGTTTGTTGAATGTCCCCTCCCCCAACCTGACTACACACCTCTCTGTGCTGCCAGGGAGGAAAAGCAGTAGCCATGGGGAAGAGGGTACAGGGAAAAGGGGACCCACGGTGACAGTAAAGTGAGCAACATGGCTAGGCTAAGGACCCAGTCCACAGGCTCTCATCTCCTGGGTCTTACCTTATTCTTCCCTCTAGGCCAAGTGCAGTCCTGGCCAGACAGCCAGGCCTGTTGCTGGGGTCATCCTGACAGGGACATCTGGTCAAGAGATTCCTTGTTCTGCCCCCAAAGCATCTATTGAGCATCAACCATGCTCAGAAGTGGGCACAGACATAACCCAGGCTCTGACTTGAGATAAAGTTTGAGTGCAGCCTTTGGGTTCAGAGAGCTTCCTGAGGAAAAAGAAGCCAATGAGGAACTCAACTTAGAGTGGGTATTTGGGTACAATTCTTCATCAGTGGGAACAGTACCTCCCTCCACACCCTGTTCTGCTCCTGCTGGCTACCAGGTGGACTACAACACCCCAGGGCAGTCATGGGGACCCTTTTAAAGATTTCAGTGATACAGATAGCCTGCTGCAGCACGCATGCCAGAGGTTGACACTAACACTGCTAGGGTGTGGTGGATGCAGGGACCAGCAGGCCAGCCATCTGATAGCTTCCCAGGGGATCTGGGGTCTGAGGGAGCTGCGCTCACTTCTGCTCCCTGGTCTGGGCTCCCCATGAAGGATGCTGTAGATGTCAGAATAGGCGGTGCAGTGACAACCAACAGCCCTAGGGCCAAAGCCCACCTCAGGGCAGCTCACGGACTTCTGAGCCTATGTGCTCTCTGTCAAATGCTATCCCAGGCCAGTGCAGCCTTGACCTTCTCCTGTAGGGATTTCTGGTGCTGTTCTATCTGCCCTGTAGGTGATTTTTGTCCCAAGCTCCATCTCCATTGTTTATACAGCTCAGAGTTCTGTGGAGTTAGAAAAACATGCTTTCCTTTCCACTCAAGGTGCTATGAAAAACAGCCAGCCTGAGGAGGGGCTATGTGTGTCCTCACTGAAGGGCTCATCCAAGTTCTAGAGGCTTCTCCATGTAAGATTCTGTTGGTTACTCTCTCCTCAGAGCTGGCTCAATCCTGTGGCCCTGCCCGGTGCATGGAATTCTTGCTTCGAGGTCTGTTTTTAAGTCGAGTCATCTCCATTCAGGGTCCTGGAGGCTGGGGTGCTATCCCTCTGCAACACAGCCCTGGCTTCCAGCTTTCCTGAAAGCCCTCAGAAGGGTGAGCGAAGCAGATGCTTCGGTATGGAGCAGACAATGAAGGAGTGGACAGGCACCTTGCTCACCTGCAGGAGGGACTGAAATCTCCCTGCTGTTAGTCAGCGGTGCCTGCCTCTGGGTTGTCTTCCCAGCACCTATTTTCTTCTCCACAGCAAAGATCTCACATTTCTCTCACTTAGCTCAAGAGCCGCAGTTCTAGAGGCCTGGCTGGCTGAGGGCTCCACTCAGAGCTTTTCAGAGTTTCCTCCTGAGAACTCTGTTCAAGCTGCCCTCACTGCTGCTTCTCTTTCCTTTCCACATTCTTTCCTTCTTCCATCCTTGCCCTTCTCCTTTTCTAACCTGCAACCCCTGCACATCCTCTCTGGGTCTCAGGGCTTCTGCACTCACACTCTCGCTGGGGCTCTCTTCTGTCCACCAGCCAATAAGGAATAGGGCAAGCCCTTCACCTCTCTGGCCTTGGTTTCTTTGTCTCTAGACTGATGGGAGGAGCAGATAGGGCTTCGTAGTATGACAATCTGAGACTCGGAAGTGCCTTCTTTGGAATGCCCTGGAGCCTAAGCAAGTGTTTTAAGAAAAGACTGCCCGATATGTGCAGAGTCCTCCAACTCTACCCGAGGGCTGAGGGCAATCCACTACTGATTTACACTACTGCAGGTCAACGGCCGGGGAGGGTAGCTAAGTGGTACAGCACTTGCCTAGCATGTACAAGGCCCTGGCTTCCTCCCCAGCACCCATAAAGTAGTAGTGGGGATGGGGTACAGCAGAACAGGAGAACCCCTGTGAGAATAGGAGGCAGCAGGATGGAGCGGAATGTGTCTTTTGCCCTTGACTCAAATATTAAAATATTCTTGAATTCTGAAAAATTCCCAAATGCTTCTGAGCCAAGAATGCCCCAAAGGAGTGGTTCAGTGTCTGGGGTTACATAGACTTTGTTACTTCAGCGAAGCATACTACAAGCCATTTACTGGTTTAATTTAATTATTTATGATAACACTTCAGAGTAAAAACCACACTTGTCAAAATAAAGGGGACTTTGTGCTGCAATGACCGAGACTTTATTGTTGTGTTACCTAATGCGTCGGAACCGGTGATCGGCCCCAGATCGCCCTGCAACTTGGGCAAACTAGCACCGAGTGCGGAGAGCTGAAATGGATTGCTGCTTCCTGAGAGAATTATTGTAAACTCCTCTAACAAAAGGGGCTTCGATTCCATCCTTCTACTCTTGTTGCATCTCCTTCTTTCTCCCAAATAAGCTGGTTTTTATACACATTTGACGTGTTTCCTGTGTCCCCTCCCTTCCTTTACACAATTCAGTACCCTCTCAAATGCCTTCACCATCCCCAAATCTGCCTGCACAACAGATGCCCCTGTGATATTAAGAAAGCACTCCAATGCCAGGGCCCCTGAAGCACCCCCACTGAGTTTGCACCTCTTTGTGGAGCCCTCCAAGTCCCTACCCTTCTAAGCATACCTCTCTTGGCCAGCCTTGACTCCTTCCCTGATAACTTCTTCCCAGGTGAGTTCCTACAGAGCAAGGTCTGACCTTTTACCACTGCACTCAGAGGGCACTTGGATGTGGGTGGCCGTTGGGTGTTGGCTGAGTGCTGGGCATCTTGCAGAAGGAAGAGTTTGGTAGAAGTGGATAGATAGAGACCTGAGTACCCATGCCTGCCCTTGCCCAGCACTGAGTCCTCTTTCTCTCAGCTGATGCCTTCAGGCCACATTCTTCCATTGCTAGAAATGACCCTTTTGGCCTCAACCCCTTTGAGGGCATGACCTTCCTAGACACTGTCTGATGGGGCACAGGGAGCAGTGAATTCCAGGCAAGACATGAAAGGCATGTAGCCTGCCCCTCCATTCACAGCAGCCCATCAAGACCAGCCTTGGCTGCTTATTCCTTATTAATGGCCCTCCCCTATCCCCAAGGCTAACAGGTTCTCTCAATACCACACTGTGTCCCTCCCCTGCCCTTCCATTATTCACAGTGGTGACAGAGGTGATGACATGGAGGTGACCCACAGCTGAATCTAGTGATGAGTACCCAAAATAAGGAAAGAAAACATACCTGGTAGAAGACTCCATCCACCCATCCATCCATCCTCCATCAGTCCATCCATCCTCCATCCATCCATCCATCCATCCATCCACATAGCCACTTATTGCTAAATCAAGAGGCTAAAACACCAGAAAACCCTGCTTCCTGCCCATCAGGGGGTGACAATCTAACCAAGGAGACATTCATCTTCAACCATCCCATCTGTAATATCATTTTCCACACTGTCAGTGCTTCTTATCTACAAAGCACTTCTCATGGGAGTTGCAGTTCCTCCCAAGAAAAATATTCCCTGGTTTTTCCATATCTAAAAGCAAAATGGATCAGTTGCACCCTGAGGTCCTGCCTTCCCCTGCCTAGGTGGGTCCTAGGAGATAAACTTGGGGGCCCATGGCCTGCAAGTTGACAGCTCCCTGGAGGTGTTTGCTGGGAAGCCAGGAATTTTCAAGGAGGGCCTAATAAGCCACAGCATCAGAGACCTTGGGAACCACCCAGGGCAGCAGACTCCAACCCTGCCTGCATATTACACATTCACTGAAGGTTTTGAAGGGGAAAACGTAGGTGTTTGTTGAATCAGTATTTCTTAAAGGATCCTGAGGTGAGGCCCTTTGTGCAGCCAGGTTGAAAGCCTTGGGTCTCTCAAACAAGGTCATTCTGAGACCAGAAGAGGAGAAGGCTGAACAGAGAACAGATGTCACAAGCCCCTGCCTTCCCATAATGCCCACTGCTTCTTCGAGCCTTCGTAGAACGTGAATTCTTTCCAACATACCTCCAGAGATGGCAAGGCCTTGCTGTCCCCGGACACCATGCTCCATTGCATCCTGAGGACAGTGCCTACAGCTGCCTTACCCTTGTTATGTCCTTTCCCATGTCCAGAGGCAAGGAGATAGGCACTGGCAGGTGAGGCCAGGGTCTTCAATCAAGAGATAGGTTTTGGCCAGAGTAGGTCATGATTGTTTGTCTTAAACAAACAGGACTTGTTCCAGGAAGACATTTGTCTGCACGGGGCGGCAGCACCATTCATCATGGTGGCTCCAAGGCAAGGGTCAAGAAGTCACCCTTTCAGGACCCGGGCTCACAGGGAGGGGTTTGAGAGCTGCTCCCCCAGGACCAGCCTGGAGAAGATGTCAGGAAAGCTAATGAGCCACTGGACAGCTGCAGCTTGTTAAAGAGCGCCCGGGGCCCATTGTAACTGAGACCTTTAAATGTACATCGTAGTCAAATAAACAGGATCCTCCCGCCCGATGGCCAGTCCCTCCAGGGCCAGGCTATCCAGGCACAGCCTATCCCAGCCCACTCAAGCCCTCCCAGTGCTAGCCCCATTCCAGAGGAAAAAGCCCATCCCATCCAGGCTCCCTCCTCCTTGGCTGGAAAGGATAGGTTCTCACTGGCAGAGGTGGCTAGCCAGGTTCTCCGACCCTCCCCCTCCTGCCTCCTCTAATTAGAAACAGCTGTATCCTCATCTCCTCATTGCACACTCTGTCCCCTGTGTAGGCCTCCCTGGGTGTCACAAACTCAAGGTGGCACTGGGGTGCCCTGGGGAACCACTACAGGACATTTCTGCTGTGTCAGAACCTCCTGGCACCGCAGAGCACCAGCTCGAAGCACCAGTTCCTGGCCTCCTTCTACTTCTTGAAAACGTTGCCACCTCTGAGAAGCCTCACCAGACCTACCTGAGCAGAGCTGATGGTCTGCTTCCTCCTCTTAATGAATGTGTGCTGTGAGCCTGGGAATGCGCCTAGCCCAGGGAAAACTTGGGGCCTCTGTCCTGCCACACAGCTCCCTGGTAGCTGGGGCCAGTTTCTCCTTACTATAAACCCTAGGCTAGCATAAGGCACAGAATATGAGAAATGAACACAGTATTGACTCCTGTGCCCTGGTCAGCCCTCTCTAACAACCATGTCCATCAGGGCCTGGGCAGGGGCCAGGGCAGCACACAGTATGTGGACTCCGTGCACAGTGAGGTTTATTGCCCAGCAGCAAGTGTTGCTGGGAGCAAGGGACCAGAGAAGAACCTTAAGGCTGTCCTCAGAGTGCTGTCCAATGCAGAGGGACATTCCGCATCCATTGCTAGTGACCAGACCCTAACTGGTAGAAGGCTGATCAGAAAGTGGAGCAGTAGATTCAAGGACACAGGGACAGGACTAGGAACTGGAGGACACCACTGTCTCCCACCAGAGCACTTCTCTGTACCACTGCAAGCCTCGGTTCACCACTGCACTCTGTCACAGGCTCCATTGTGGGTACTTCACTTCCCATAGTGTACCCCACTTCATTGCTGGGTACCCCAAAACATCACAGCTACCTCATCTCTCTCAGGGTACCCCCTGTCTGCAGAGGCTGTGTCACCCCCACACCCTGCTCCACCAGGTCACAGTTCCTGAGTTCCTCTAGTAGGTCCCAGCCTCTTCCAGGATGTCACCTTCCCATAATGCACTGCTCAGTCTGTGACATCCTCAATCCTGCTACAAACACAGTGTCTGATGTTTAGAGGCTCTGCCGGGGACCAGCAATCTCTCTACAGCCATATGATGTGAGGGAGGGACAGAGAAGAGAGCCCTGAGGCTGAGCAGCAGAATGGGTCAGAGGAACCCTATGGGTAGGAACCTACATGAGCCTTTTCACTTCAAAACAGCCTGCATCAGAGCTCAGCTGTCAAACCTTCCCAATGTCAATATTCCAAAAATCGTGGTGTGCGAAGCAATGCCTACCCTACATCATTTGTTTGCATAGGTTTTGTCTGGTGGTTTGAAGATATTAACACAATCAATCTTTATTGGCTTCTGGGGGGTGGTATAATTGAACTCATTTCACAGATAAGGAAACCTGAGACATCCAGGGATACATGCCTTATAAATTGTAGTGTTGGAATTTGAAGCTTTGTCTCCTTAACCCCAAATCTGTCACCTCAGTCCACAGTTAGTCCAAAGATCATTATCCTACTCTGACAGTGGGGAAGGCCACACATACCAGACACAGTGGTCCGGTTGGACAGACTGTGATTAAACCCGAGGCGAGCCTACTACTGAGGACGATCAATTGTGTGTCTCCAAAGAGCTAGGAAAAAGATCTGCATGTGTTCTGAACACAAAACAATGATAAATGTGTGGGATGATGGACATGTCACCCCGATCTGGTCATTATGCATTCTAGACCAGTATTGGAATATCACAGTGTGCCCCATAAATATGTACAATTATGTGTCAGTTTAACTTTTTGAATATTTTTAAAACCTTAATTATAGGCATCCTGCACCAGAGATGAGTCAGGAAATCAAAGAGGAGGGGAAATCAAAAAGTTGACCACATTTCTAAATTTTTTTTAATCTTTTATTTATTTGGCACAGGGTCTTGCTATGCAGCCCAGACTCACGGTGATCCTCCTATCTCAGCCTCCCCAGTGCTGGGATTGCAGGAGCCACTGCCAGCCCAGTTTTGTTGGCCTGCATGGCATGCAGTACCAGGGCTCAAACCTGGGTCCTTGTGCTCACCAGGCAGGCACTTAGACTGTGGAGTTACCTCCCCAAGCCCAACCACATTTCTATTTGTATGAAGTTTAGTCACCTACAGAGATGTGTTACCTGTGTGAAAATCTGAGCCAGTTACTCCAGTAGAGCCTACTTCCTGAGCCCCTCACGCACAGGTGCTGTCCTCAGGCTCTTCCTCCAGAGCCTGGACCCCAAGTCACCCCCTTCCACGTGATCCTTCCCCTGCTCCTATGTCCTTGACCTGTCATTAGGTTGCAGTGTCCACAGCCAGCTCCAAGCACTCCTGCCTGAGTTTTCAGGTCCTGACCTTAGATCAAGTGCATGCAGTCCATGGATTGGCCCCTCATCTCATCCCTCCGCTCTCTCAACATGAAATCATTGACAGACATGGGGCCTACTGCTCAGAAAATGCTGCAGAGTCTGACAGTTTCTGGGCTGCAGGATGATGGTGCAGTGGTATAAATTCCCTCCAGTACAGAGGCACTCAGCTGAGTGGCCAGGTATGGGCTGAAATTCCCACCCCACAGAGGTCCCATCCACTGACAAAGCCCTGTCTCCCCAGGGCTGCATCTGCTTGGGAAGTGGGTGGGCGAGCCTGTTCCCAACGTCACACAAAGGTGCTGTGTCTGAGTCAATGGGCCTGTGGACTGGAGCACCACACTTCACTGAACAAAGGAATGAAGGAATAGACCCAATCTATTTCCTGCCATCTTAGCCAGAGCTAGGGGGGCAGACTCTCCTCTGGGTGCTGACCCAACTGCCACGCCCTCTCTGGAGCACTTCTGTTTCTGTCCATCCCTTCCCTTGGCCACCTGCTCTCAACACAGTCTACTTTCCACTTGTCCAGGGTGCCATCTTCATGGGGACTTCCAGTGGTGCTCTGTCACGTACACACTTTCCTCTGTTTTTTGGAGACAGTCTATCTATCTATTCATCCATCCATCTTCTATATGCCTGCCTGCCTGCCTGTCTATTTTTAAGCTGCTTAAGTTACATTAAAATGTAACAAATTTTACTGGCTTTAATCACTGCAAGTAGGTTCAGTGGCTTTAGGTCCATTTACCACCACCCACCTCCGGAACTGGGTTCATGTTCTAGGGCTGAACCTCTGCACCTGTTCACCACGAACTTACATTTTCGCTTCCCTAGTCTCAGCCCCAGGAAGTCACATTCTTCCTTTCTGCATTTGCCGGTTCCAGACATTTCATGTGAGCAGGATTGTGCAGTAGCTGTCCTTTTGTGACTGGCTCATTTCACTTAGCACAATGTCCTCCAGCTTTGTTCGTGTTGTAGTTCTTTCTGTGGCTGAATAATATTCTATTGTGCATCTATAGCATGAGTTGTTTAACCATGCATTCTGCCACGAACACTAGGGTTGCTTACATTGTTCATGCATAATGTTGTCGTGAACTAGATGTCTCCCTTTTCTTTCTTCTTCCTTTTCTTCTTTTAGGATAAGGTCTCACTCTGTAGCCTAGGCTGCTCTCAAACCCCATAGCTGGGTTTATGGGTGCACACCTTTACACCTGGTTCCTATTTTTTTTTTTTTTTTTGCATCTTTTGTTTGCTCCTTCTGCTCTGACTGGAAACCCACACAGTATTCAATAATCACAAGGCCTGAGTTTTTCTTTTCTTTTCTTTCTTTTTTTTTTTTTTTCTTTCTTTTTTTGGTGGAACCAGGGATTGAACTCAGGCCCTTGCACTTACCAGGCAAGCACATATTCTACTGAGCCATCTCCCCGGCCCCAGAGTTTTTCTACAATAATCCTAGTTTCACAATTCCCCCACCCAATGGTCCCCACCAACTATTGAAATTCCAGTAAACCTTCTCTGTCTGTGGCTCCTATTTAGAAAAGAAACAAAAATCATTTATAAGATTCTATATTTTTTTATTCAGAGAACACCATCCCTTTAAAAAGTCCCTCCCATGTTCAATCAAGAACAAACATCTTTGCTGAGCCCTGTGGCCTCCAGGTGCCATCTCTGTCCTTCCCTCTCCTGCCAACACTCTCTGAGGCTCCTCTTCCCTCACTGGCTTCCTCACCCCCTGCCACTTTCTTAATGCCCTGCAATCTGGCTTGTCAGAACAGCTCGGCTGAATCCGTTCTCACCAAGGTCACCGATGACTTCTTTTTAAAACAAGCTCCAATTGTTGTGTTCCTGGATTATCAAATAGATGCTCATTGTAGAAAAGCTGGCAGCCACAAGTAGCAGGGAAAGGTCACCTACCTGCAGTCACACCGGCCAGAGGAAACCACCATTAACATTTTGGCATATTTCCTTCCAGTCTTTCTTCTTTAATCCAAAAATTTCTCACTTTTCATCATCCCCATCTTTCCTGATCCCTGCCTGAAATTTCCTTGTCCAGGGTTTCTTCCTGTCTGGTTTCTGTCTCTAATCCTACCATTGGTTTCCTTTGTGACCTGCTCTCGAACCAAGCCCTGCCAGGATTTAGGGGGTGCTTGACTTCAGTTTCCACAGAGGTCCCTGGAAGTCAAGTAGCAATAACCGAGGGCACACCATTATCCAAATCAGGAGTAGATATAGGTAAGAAACCTCCCCAAACTCCCATTGTTCCACCCATCCTTGTTCAGATGTTGTCTTTTCCCTGATGGGGAAAAGTGCCACTATATTTCTTCTTCCTGGGGCCTCCATCCTTGAAGTGCCTCAATCACCACCTGGTCTTACAGTGATCCCTCTGCTTGCTGTGCCCTTCTCTAGACTATTGGCTTCTTAAGAGGAAGGACACTCTTGGTCATCCGCCCCTTTTTGATCCCAGTGGAAAAACCCAATAGCCAGGCCTGAGGCCCATAGAGAGGAGGCCCAAGATCAATCGCTCACAAGCCAGCCTAAAGGCCACTAAGCCCCAGGCCTGGAGGATGCCTGCCTCCAAGGTCTCTCTGCAATATGGAATTGGGACAATACCTACCCCTAGACACAATATAACAGTTCAGGAATTGGTAAGAAAGGTGCAGGAAAACAGAGGTAGGTGACCTCCATTTGAGCCTGGCGCTGAGAGCAGACAGGCCTTATTGTCTCAGCACCCACATCACTGAGAGAGATGGTGCCCTGTGACTCATCCAAGTGTCCCAGGTTGGGCCTCCATCATCCCCACTGACATTTCACCTAGGATGTACTTCTTTATGTATAACTCAAGCTTTCTCTCTTCCAGACATTTCAGCAAGGTAAACAGGAGAGGCCCAGGGTTCTACCTGCTACCCACAGAGCACACGGAGTTCAGAGAGGGAGCACACAACTAGGATCAGGACTTCAGGGAAGAGTGATGGAAGAGGAAGCATCACAGCTCAGTGCAGTGCTCAGGGATGAGTAGGGTTCAACCTGGACGAAAAATATAAGAAGGAAAGCAAGGATATGAGGTAGGGTGGGACCCTGGAAAGTCTTAGTCTGCCAGCTTCCTGCTGAGGTCCCCTCCCCCTGCTCTAAGGGCACTCGGAAGACACAGGGGAACCACCCGAACCTCCCTCCCATAGGCAGACAGCTCCAACACCATATGCAGATGCCACAGAACTGTGGACTTTGAAGACAAAATACATCAAGTTGGGAAGCCTGGTTCCAGGCAATGTCTCTGAGTCTGTTTCACATCTCAACGTGGATAACAGCACCCCACCTTGGGAAGTTGTTGCAGGGGTTACAGTGTCATGTATGCGGCAGCTGCTCCATAAATGCTCTGTACACGGCACCAGCCTCATTACTGGTACAACATTAGCGCTGTTTTGAGAGCTACCATTTCAGCCCTGCAGAAACAGCCCAGGGATGAGCAGCTCAGTGGAGTTTGCCCGCTCTCACCTCTGATTCCAGCCCTCCTCAGTCACTCCAGGTTCCACTATGGTAAGGGGGAACCAGAAGACCTGGGTCCTTCTTCTACTTGGCCACATGACCCAGAGCAAGTAATTTCAGCTCAGCGTCTCCATCCATAGGTAAAGGGGAGCCAATAACAATTGCCCCGTAGGGGCTGGGGAGATAGTTCAGTGGAACAAGTGCTTGCCTGGTAAGTGCAAGGGCCTGAGTTCAATACCCAGTTCCACCAAAAAAAAAAAAAACAATTGCCCCGTAGGATCATGGGGAAGATTCCTGATGTGTGTGTGCTAGGGCTCCTGCCAGCACACCCCAGGCACTGGATCAACCCTCTGGAAACCTTTGCCTTCTTCCCACCCTCCCAGGACCCAGTGTGGGGTCCAGGGCTGGGCCTTGAGTATGAGTTGCTGGGTGGTGGTGTGGGGTGGGCCAGAGTCAGGGCCTGAGATGAATGCATAAATAACCAGCCATCCTGGTCTCGCTTCAGAAGTTCTGGTCTCCAACCCTTTAATCATGAAGCTGTTCTCCCCTGGCCATCTTCCAGGGCCCCACCCGCCCACTTCCCATGCAGAGAAGACTCGAGCAGGGAGCTTGGGATCTCCACAGCTGCCTGCTTTGCATGGCACGCTCCTAATCGATCCCAGGAGCCCAGGGGCTTGCCTCCCAGCTGATTCACCCCATTCCCAGTATCCTGCACCCCATGAAACTCCCCAAAATCTCATGGGCTTGGCTCTGGGCTCCCCATATCACCTCACTCTCTGACCAGGCCTGGCCTTGAGCCTGACCAGGCTGGAAAATGGGTTTATCAAGATAGTGACCTCTTCTCCAGGGGACCACATTGCATTGTAGGAGCCCAAGCACCAATCCCCAAGGGCCGATAGTTCCAAGCATTCTCATGGGACAATGGAAACCTAATATTAGAAAGTGAGCCAGTGTTGGAAAATCCAGGACATGTGTTTGCCATGTTGGTTACCAGCCCCCCAACTGCAGGCGAACCTCTCTTTATGTGAGGCGGAGTATTCCTTTGGGATCAGGAGTGAGAAGTATGTTGGGGGTAGGGAAAGGGATTGCATATGAAATCACATTTGGCAACTTGAGTCGTATTTTTTAATGCACTAATGGAGCTGGCTTCTTGAAGAAAAGAACCAGTGATTCTTTTTCATATGGGAATGAATTCATATGGGAAAGAGTTCCAATAGAAAGGGCTATTTTTAGATTGGGGTGTACTGGATCTGCTTAAACTGAGGCACACCGGTATTCACTGTGCAGCCTTTTCATTGGAGGTCTCCCTCTCTGAGTTTCCTTGGCATTGGAATTCAGCTGGCAGCTCTGTCATTTGCGCTCCTTTCAGCGGAGGTGAGGTTTGGAGACAACAAGGTAGAGCAGGCAGCACCTGGCCTTTGGCTCCCTTCCCTCCTGGATCTGAGTCTCTGCTCCTCTATCTCCTACTAGGTGATCTTACTTGCTATACAGACTGCTGAGCCTCGTGGAGAGAGGGAGGGAGGCCCTGGGTGGGGTGAGGGCACCGAGATGGGGTGGGAGGATTGAGACAGGTCACAGAGGAGACAGTCCGTGAGACTCCCTCCTCCCAGATCTTGCATTCAGAAGTTCTTAAAAAATAACATCTGCCAGCCTACAGAGCACATCTGCCCATCCCCAGTGCACCATTAGGTCCTACAAACCTGAGCACATCCTGCTGTTGTAAATCATCTCCAACCAGGGTTCCCGTTGTCCCAGATGAGCCTCCCTGCCCCCCTTCCGAGCTCTGGCAAGCAGTAAAGCCTCAGGATCAGAGCCAGGCAAAGCACCTTCTTGAGAACCTACCCCCACCACCCCTGGGGTCATGATTTCCTGCACCCAGGCCTGCCCAGCCACCAGCATTCCCAGAAGTCACAGATGCTACAGTCCTAGAAATGGGAGGACCCTTAGAGATTTCTACATCTCCAGTTCCTGATAGGACAAAAGTGGAAACTGAGGCCAAGAAAGGCATTCCTTACTCAGGGTCACAAGACTGGTTAACGGCAGTGCAGGGGACCTGTGACATGCAGATAGTCCTGCCACCCTTGCTCCTGTTTCCCCCTGGAGGTTGCTGGTCCAGCTGCCCAGGAACCTGCATTCCACCAGGACGAGGACTGTGTCCTCGTAAGTCCACACCCAGAGCTCTGAGTAAGTGGCATTGGCTGATGGCTAACAACATTCCTCACAAAGAAGGAAGATTGAAGAAGAGCGCTGGAAGCTGCTGGCTTTCCAGCCTGGTCTTTGGGAGGCAGTGTGGTGCTGGGAAAGAACACCAACTCTGGGCCAAGACACTTGGGTTCTGGTGGAATGCAGGGAGCTCACATAGAGAGTGACCTTGGCTGCACCCAGCACAGGGCAGAGGCTCGAATTGGAGCTCACTAGCAGTATTGTCCATCCTGCCTCTCCAGCTCTTCAAAACTCTCAGTCATCCAGATTACAGGAATCATCACACATCCTAGCCTACCTTCCAGGGGGCTCAGTTCCTGCATGGACCTCACAGGGATAGAGACACTTGAGAAATGAGTGAGCTTCCTTCCAGTTCAAGGGCGAGATGGGAATGCTAGGTTGAGCGGGCCAAGACAACAGTCATTCTGAGAACTCTGAAATGGAGAAGGAAGATCCTTTGAGGTGGCCACCAAAAGTCCTGAGACAGCTATGTGTATCCTGCCATGTCTCACTTTCTCTTTTGTCACCTAAGGCTGGTTTCTGGGCCTCTAGTGCTTGTCCTGTAATACCAGTACCATCTAGCAGTGGTGGTGCTGGGGGTGTCTATTATTCTTATGAATCAAGGCCATTACTACAAGGTCCCCTGCGTAAGGAGAGCCTGTGGTGAAGCCCCCCCTCTAGGTCACAGGTCTTCCAGATCCTCCCCATTCCAGAGAGCTTCTCTCACACCTGCCTTGCTGCCTGCTCAGAACCCAGAATCCCACTCCCCTGGAAGGGCCTCCAGAAAATCATTGTCCCTGACAAGACTCAGACAGGCTCCTGGGAACAGATAACAGGTGTCTGTAAAGCCTTGGAAATCGGGTATAAGCCTGTGTGTGCATGGGTGTGTATGGGCTCATGGGGACTTTTCTAAGGAGTGGCTTCCGGCTCTCAGCAAATTGTCAAGGAGGGCTGCTTCTGGAAAGGTAGGAAATTCCCGTTCATTCTTATCTTTCAGCCCTACCACAGTGGACAGCCCCGCTGAGCCCCAGGTGCGAAACGTGTCTGCAGGCCCTGGGATAGGGCTCAGAGACAGCAACTGGTCAGGTGCAGGGGGTCCTGCAGACTGTGACCCCTGTGTGGTCTGTTTCCTTGTCCTCCTTCCTCCGTGGAGCTGGAGCGCTGAACATGCTCCAAGGTCCAACATGGCAGAGTGGCCCAGAAAGGATAGAGAAGGGGACTGGGCTTCAAGAAGCATCCGGGTGGGGCTGTTGCTAGAAGGGCAGCTGCTCCCTGGCTAGGGGTGCTGACAGAGTGGAGAGTATCTACCCTTCCCCCAAGGGCTTGGACAGAAGAGGAGTGAGTGACGGCAGCAGGTCCAAGCCAAGAGGCTTGATCTGCTCTCAGGCCTCTTCAGCCACTGCAGAGGCCCCGGAAATGCCAAGGCTGGGAGGGGACCTGGAAAGGGACAGAGGCATAACCTCCTATCACTTGGGGCTCCGCCAGGTCGTCCTTCAAGCCCCGGCCACACTGACTACCTCACCCAGGTTCCCTTTGCTGCCATCAGACCCCTGCCTCTGTCCTAGCTAGTCCTGGAGCATCCTCTCCTATCAGGCTCCAACACCATACTCAGAAAGATCTTGTATGTTTTTCAAATTAATGCAATTAAGAGCATTAAAGTTTGCAAACGATAGAGTTTTTCATTTTCCTTTTATTTGATTAGAGAAATTCCCACCGCACAGTTCCTCCAAATGAAACCCAGACCTGGGGCCCATTGTTCCGAGGGCTTCCATGAGAATGTGTTACCTTTCAATCTCACACACTAATGTGTTTAGCGTTACAGTCCCCCCCGGGCGGCTGCAGGAAGGATCTGGAGTCTTGATTAAAGCAGCCTTTGCAGGGCAGGAATGTGGGCTCCTCCACCCGGGAGTCACTCATGGAGCGGCTGGGTGTTCCCTAGGCAAAGCCTCCACTCAGATGGCCAGCTGGGAAATGAGCTCTGGGGCACTTGTGCTTGGGTGTGGTTAGGTGTCTTCCCTGCTCTGGACGCCCTGCAAACTATCCTAAGCCAAACACACGCATGCACACACACGTGCTTCTGTTCCTTCTTCCTTCTCCTTGCCATAGCTTCCCTGTCTGTCCTTTCTGTTCTCTCTCTCACCTTCTGGCCCGCCACTTCCCCTTGGATTTCATGCAGCCTCCGTATGGTCGGGTGGTCCAGAGGTGGCCTCCAAGAAATCATGCTGCTCCTCCCTCAGCCAGGCAGGCCCAGAGCTTCAAGGTGAGGAGCCGAATTAGAGCCAAAGCTAAAAATTGATTAGAGGAATATTTAAGGAAGGCCTGGGAGAGGAAGGAGGGAGGGTCGTAACCCCTGTTAAAAAATTCAACTAGTGCCAAATTTAAACAGGATGTTAAGTCTACACCCTCCCGCCCCAAATCACCGAAGGCTCAGCACTGGGAGGCCCAGGTTCCTTCCTCTTCCAACTGGGGTGGCTGGTCCAAGCCCCAAGGTAGCCAATGCCCCGGGACAGGAAGCCCACGGGACTTCCCCACCAGAGTGATTTGTGTTCTGCTGGCCTCTAACAGTCCAAGCTGAGGTCCTCAGGGATGCCGCCATGACCTGGCCCAAATTAGGCAAAACTGAAAAGCAAAGAGCTTGTGATAGCATCCAAACTAAAACTAAACCTGCCACCTCTCAGAGACTTCTCTGGCTACTCCCAGGTCTTACAGAGTCAGAAGAGCTAAGGAGGGAAATGGGGTCGGTCCACCCTCACCCCACCCCAAGCTGCCTTGGCCCTGCCACACTGTCAGGTGCTTGAGAGCCCATCCACAAACAGCCACTGGTGCCCATACCTCGCCAAGCTGTGGGAACTGAGGGGGCTCACAGAGGATCGGCTCCTCACCCAGAGTGGTGAAAACAGCAGGGAGCCTAACTCTTCTAGCTGTCCCTTGTGATGTTTCTACACAGGAGGTGAGTCCTTCTTCCCTGAGCTGCATCCCAAATCATTGAGGACCATCCAGATTTGCAGAAAGAAGATGAAGCAAGGGGTCCTAACCTTTTAATCTCCCCCAAGGCCTCTGCAGGGCCCACACCTGGCAATTCCTGTGTGTGAATCCCAAGCAATCCATGAGATAGGTTTGATTCACCCATGGAGAAGCTTGGAGATCCAAGAGCAGAGGCAGGGAGGCCAGTGTCTACTTGAGTCAAGGAAGATGGAAGCCAAATTCAGGCTATGGGATTGGGGTAGGGAGATGTGGGAGGGCTGGAGGGATGACTCGGTCCCTTCCTCCTACTGAGAGCTGCTGCCTCCCTTTATTCTACTGAACCTGAAGGGCGGCAAAGCACCTCCTTACAGCGATGGGCTGAGGAAGGTGGGGCACTGATGTACAGGCTGAGTGAGGGGATTCACCATCCCTCTGTGTGCACAGACTCTTACTCAGGCTGGCTCCGCTGATGAGTTCAATCCACCTACACCTCTAAGCTGCCCCTCCCCGCACAGGGCTCAGAAGGTCTAACCCTTGGATCAGTCCCAGGGTTCTGCCACAAACATCTGCCAGGGCCAACAGCCCCCAGGGAGCAGATCCATAATGTGAACTGCATTTGGATGGCGAAGGCAGCATGAGGGAATCTGGACTGTGGTGGAAATTGCTCAGGAATTTGGCTTCGTGTCTCAGTTTATTCTTCCTAGACAATCACCTTAATGTGGGTACCTCTCGGTTACCCAGGCTTTGGAGAAGGTTGGGGAGGGGGGTGGATCATCCCAAAGGTGAATAATCAAGAGACT
Source organism: Ctenomys sociabilis (assembly GCA_004027165.1). Taxonomy (NCBI): domain Eukaryota; kingdom Metazoa; phylum Chordata; class Mammalia; order Rodentia; family Ctenomyidae; genus Ctenomys; species Ctenomys sociabilis. Next base: position 25,834 of record PVKA01010079.1, on the reverse strand, counting down.
ACGTCTGATTATTCCTGTTGGGCTTTGCCATTTGGCTTTCTTTTTTCCCCTGCTGGGAAACTTGCTTCCCTAAGCAGGATTTTCTCTGACTGTTTTTCAAAATTTACTCAGGATTTCCAACCATAAGCAATGCTTCCTCCAAGATGACCGGCTGGGCTTTATCCTGCGCTGCATTCCAACCACACAGACAGCAAGTAGGGGTGGGGGCGGAGTTAACTGAGTGGGCCGGGGACAAGGCACCTTTGTGGGAGGAGTTGGCATTGGCTGTGGATAAACCCTCGGGTGAAGAAACTACCAGAAAAGGTTCTAGTTCCTGCTGCCCGCCCCATCTTGGCTTACTCAGCAAATATGGACACCGACGATGTGCTAAGCCTTTATAGGTGGCTTGGGAAGAAGCAGAGTCGGCGTGGATTATAGGGAACAGAGCTGGGGTGGTGATCCAGCTCAAAGTTTGACTCCCAAAACAGGTGGGCAGTGGGAGTCTGATTTCAACTGCCAGGAGATTTTGGAAAACTCAGGTTTATCTAAGCCAGTGCCGCATTCCTGGAGAGCTCCCAGCACAGAGACTCAAGGGGGTTGGGGGGTCACTCTGGAGCCAGAGCCTTTTCCTGGGGTCCAAAGGAGACACCGGTTCCTTGCCTGCGCCTGAGCCTGGGCCAGCGCACAACGTGCTTGTCTGCCAACTCGCGGCCCAAAAGGCTCTGCGGCAAAGATTCCTCTCTGAGTTTCAATTTTCATGGAAATGAAGCGTTTTATCTCGGAACACAGGGGACCGAGTGAATCCCATTCCTTAATGCAGATGGGCTAGGTCCCCTTTTGCTTTCTTGCCTTACAAAAGGAAATACGAATGCGCCAGCCTTTAGCTCTGTTGGGTGCCTGCCGGCTGATAATTTTGAAAGTTGGGCGAATAGATCTGGAGCCAGGTTCCTCACAGCAACTTCGCCTGGCGCCACCCGAGCTGCCACAGCCTCCTTGCCAGTCCACTGAACTGGGTCGGGAAGCAGCCTTACAGGCGTGAAGGCCTTAAGAGGCCCGGAACGCGGAGTCCGAAGCCCGGTGTCCTCGGGAGGGTTTCTGGAAATGCTGCCCAGTCCAGCCTACAATGCTGCGGTCAGCCCGCAGAAGCCAGCCCTGGAGCCTCCAGCACTCAGCAGGGACCCTGCTGTCAACTGAGCAAGCTCAGACTGCACTAGGGGTTCACCCACACTCCTCACTGAAGATCCTTTTTTATAGTATGGGAAACTGAGGTTCTGAGAGTTTAAGCAATCTCTTTGGGGCCACACAGCTAATATGTGATAGAATCAAGAGCTGAATCCACAGCTTTGACTTCTGAGCCTGTGTTCTGCATTTCTCAACTAAACCATGAGTGATGCAGGCTCCAACCCACTGTAGCAGTTTTCTCTGCTCTGCTCCTTTTTTTTTTTTTTTTTTTTGTCTTTTTGAGATAGGGTCTCACTATGCAATTCAGACTGGCCTTAAGCTCACTTTGTAGCTCAGGCTGGTCTCGAACTCACAACAATTCTCCTGTCTCAGCCTCCCGAGTGCTGGGATTACAGGCCTGTGCCACCACACCCGGCTTCTGCTCTGCTCCTTATGTAGATATTACAGTCCCACTCAGTAAATGTACCCTCCTCCTTTCTGTCTCCAGGACTATCTCCTCTACCTGCCCTGCCCCTCCACTTTACCCCCAACTTTGCCATTCTGTGCTGATTCTGTGTACCCAAAAACACTCTTCCCTCCTTCTTCTGGGTCCCTGTGGTATTTAGTTTTCTTTAGTTGTTCTTAAAACGTGTCCCTGGATCAGCAGCTTCAGCGCAGGCTCCTACCTCAGACCTGCTGAATCAGAAACTCTGGGCACAGGGCCCAGTGATCTGTTTTAACAGGCCCTCCGGTGAGTCTGATGCATGCCAGGCTTGAGAACCACTAGGCTATCTCCTCCTTCTCCCAACCTCAACAAGTCTTGGTGACAACTAAAGGTAAACTCAGCTCTGGCTGTGGTGAGGAGCCCATGTCCTTGGGGATATTATAGAGGGATCTTGAGTGGCTAAAGGAAGGGGCTGGAAGGTGATTTTGGCTTTTGCTGCAGTTCCTATTCCACTACTGGAACAGCCGACAAAAGTGGCAGTTATCACCCCCCCCCCCCCGCTCTTCAGAGCAAGCTTTGATGCTCCCTGTATCGCCCTTCTGCCTCAGGTAAAGCCTGAGCTGTAGGATCTGCACAAAAATCACCTGGATCCCCAGGATCCGATCGCAGATTTCCAGGTTTCTGTACCTGAACTGCTCCCTCTTGGCCTCTCCCTGAGGTATCTTAACAGCCTACACTCATTTGTCCTGAAGGTGAAATAAGATTTGTAATTATTCCCAGAGGAGATTCCCAACTCTGATTATGGTGTTAGCTATTTCTCCCTTATTTGTCCCTTTAAATCTGTTTCATATATTTAAAGCACTGACATTAGCTGCATACACGGTTATGACTGTTTTCCTTTCCTGATGAATTGAAATTTCTGCTATTATAAGACATAGCCCTCTTTTTCCGGTAATACTCTTTTCTTCTTGAAGTCTAGTTTATCTGATATTATTGCAGCCCTTCCAGCTCTTGAATATAGATCATTTTTCATCCTTTTATTTTCAACTTATTTGTGTCTTCATACTTAACGTGCATCTCTTGTAGACTGCAAATAATTAGGTCTTTTTTAAAAAAATCTAGTCTGACAATCTTTGCCTTTTAATTGGAATGTTTGGTCCATTAACATTTAATGTAATTATTGATATGGCTGAATTTAGTTTAATTTGCCTCCTCTGTTTTTTATTTCTCTATTCCTCCTTCCTTGTTTTCTTTGGGATTTTTAGAATTCCATTTAACTTTATCTATTGGATTTGTAGCTCTACCTCTTTGCATTAATTCTTTAATGATTGCCCCAGGGATTATTATACATGCTTAACTTTTAACAGTCCACTCAGAGTTACTATTTCAAGTAAAATGTAGAAACTTTGCAACTACAGAGGCTTATTACCCCCTTCTCAGGCCACAGTTATCATATGTATTACATCTACATACATTATAAAACCCACAAGAAAATGTTATAATTTTTGCTTTCAACCACCATGTGAACTTCAGAGCAATTAAGAGGGCTTTTTGCCAAAGGGAGTCTCAAAATTAGGGGAGGCCTTTCTCAGGAATCTGACTCAGCTCATGTTCATAAAGGAAACCCCGATCTTTTGATGCTCAGTCACTCCCTTCCAAGTGAACATGAGTTTTGGGGCCACAAGGCAGAACCACACTATTCTTTCTTAATTGGACTTTGTTTCTGGATTATATTTGATGTCCTGGCCCCATAGCACCCCAAAGTACTTTTCACAATTTCTGACTTCCAACGAGGCCTTGGCATTCAGACCTCAGGCTCCCGAGTGAATATGCAGTGAGTCTCACCTGTGCCAGGTCTACCTCTGCTACTCTCAAAAAGCACTTTCCTAGCCGGGCGTGGTGGCGCACGCCTGTAATCCCAGCACTCGGGAGGCTGAGGCAGGTGGATTGTTGTGAGTTCGAGACCAGCCTGAGCTACAAAGTGAGCTTAAGGACAGCCTGAACTGCATAGTGAGACCCTGTCTAAAAAAGACCAAAAAAAAAAAAAAAAAAAAAAAGCACTTTCCTGTTTGTACTGCTTGGGTCTCTTCCCTCCCCTTCCTCCTAGGTTATAAATCTTGAGGGTAAAGATCTGGTCCTAGACCTAGACCTAGCAGGTACTCAGAAAAACTCTGCTTACTTTTTTTATTTTTTAGCACCAGGCATTGAACTCGGGACCTTGCACTTGCCAGGCAGGCGTTTATGCCACTGAGCTATCTCCCTGGACGCTCAGACAACTCTGTTGCCCCTCAGAGGGCGCCGGGGTACAGAAGGGAGAGGGCTGGAAAGGGCAGGAGGTGCGCATGTATCTGTCTCTGGAGTAGTAGGAAATTGTTTCCAGGGCAGGAAGTGGAGCCAAAAACACCACTGCGGGTTGCTGGGGGGTCGGAGAGAGCGCAGGGTTGACGCTGATGAAATGTGGATGTGGGAGTCGAGAATGGGAAGGCTCCAGAGGGGAACAGGGGAGGCTCCCAGGCCAGGATATGTGGGTGGAGCCAGGATTTTGCGCATGCTCATGTGTACCTGGAGGAAGTGTGTGCCTGGCCACCCAGAGCTGCTGACTCTGCAGCCTGGAGGCCGGAAGCTACAGGGAGAAGAATGAAAAAGCCACCAAGGCCTGGGGCAGCACAGAGCTGATCCTTGGGGCTGCAAGCCCCCTAGTAAGGGAAGCAAACGAGGTCATCCATCTGGATACTTCTAGGAGGCACTTGGGTGGCAATACATGGACAAGAGGCCGATCAGAAAATGCCCTTTTTTTTTTTTTTGTCTTGAAAGAAGGGGCCTTGAGATTTTACAGTAACAGAAGGAAGTAGGGCCGCCTGGACTGACAAGGTTTCCCCAGGGTCGGGTTAGAGGAGATGGCCACCACCGGGAGAAGGTGATACTGGGAGTGCCTCTGAGTCATGCCTTCAGCCCATGCCAAGCTAATTGAATAACATGAGACCTGCAATACCTAATGTCACATGAAATGTGATAAGGAATCAGGCAGATTTTTACATGTGACTTGTAGGGAAGCTGAGGAAGGAGAGGACGGGAAGGAAGGGGAAGAGGGAGAGGAAGAGTAAGATGGGGAGGGGAGGAGGAGGGAAAAGAGGAAAGGGAGGGAAAGAGGGAGGGGAAGGGGAAGGGACAGGGAGATGGAACAGGAATAAGCCACATTTCAGCCCAGAAAAGCCAGTGAGCCAGTCTGCCAGGCACTGCCAGGCAAGGTGAAAGAAGTGTCCAGGGTCCCAAGGCAGAGAAAAAATGAGCAACAATTATGTCAAGTGAGGAATTTACACCCAACATGGTATGAGGTTAAAATCTTCAAATGAGACCTGGCCTTTTATAACAATTTGAAGTGTTTGGGTTTCATACCGGGAGGGGGTGAGGAGTGCACGGCTACCTGTCAGACCTACTATGTGCACGTGCCCACAGCAAGCTGACCACTAGGAGAGTAATCAGAGGGTATAGGCACCAAACCCACAGGCCATTCTGAGCTTTCTAGTTACTGGAATTTCTCGATTTTACATCACAGACTAGCTGGCTCTTTACTGCATGAAACTTCTCTTAGAAACCAAGTGGTCAGCATGATTGTAAAAAAGCCAGTGTTGGGCCTTCCATTTGGTTTCTGGGGCTTGAAGCCATGCCAAGTGTGAATCCTTTCCCCCAAGGAAATGCCAGAGTACTGGGAAGTGTGCTTTCTTCCCAGCCCAGTCCAGCGGCGGCTTCCCTTACCTACATCCAGGGTGACTGCCATTTCTAATTGATTCAAAGCTTGGACAAATTGGATATTTGCAGAATTCAGAACAGGTTCACATGAATCCTGAAAGCCAGGCTTCTTCAGGTCTTCCTCAGCGAGGGAGTATGAAGGCCATGCCTCACACCTTCCTCTCCAGTGGTGATCTCTTGGCTCCTCAATAGATATTCTGGGGCCAGGGAGATGGATCAGTAGAATAAGCACTTTCCTGGCAAGCACAAGGGCCTGAGTTCAATCCCCAGTTCCACCAAAAAAAAAAAAAAAAAAAAAAAATACAAACAAACAAAAAACAACAAATGTGCCAAGCTCTTTCTAGGCTACAGCAGCTGATGCAGGGCTTTTTTGTTTTTGTTTTTTTGTTTTTAATGTTTTATTTATTTGGTACAGGTTCTCACTGCACAGCTCGAACTAATAATGATCCTCCTGTCTCAGCCTCCCTGGTGCTGGGATTACAGGCATGCACCACCACGCCAGATTTCAGTGGCCGCCACGGTACACCTGGGGTTCTGGGGCTGGCATGGCATGCAGTACCAGGGATTGGACCCAGGTTCTTGCACTTGCTAGGCAGACACTTAGACTGCTGAGCTATTTCTCCAGCCCATGATGCAAGTCTTTAATGTGGCCTGGTTTCACTGCCCTGGTGGCAGACAGCAGGCCTTAACCCAGGTCTCTATGAAGTACATTGCCCACCTCTGGAGGACATTCTGGGCGCAGCAAGGCCTGCTGAAGATCAGCTGGGCAGGATGTTCCCTCCTGAGCTCTACAATGTGTTTTTTTGTTTTTTGTTTTTTTGGCAGAACTAGGGATTGAACTCAGGCGCTTGTGCTTGCCAGGGAAGCGTTTATTCCACTGAGCCATCTCCCTGGCCCCTGAGCTCTACAATGTGAACAGTTCTTCCTAAACACCTGGAATGCTTGGTGGACCATCTCCCTTGACACGAAGTGAAACCTCTAAGACAGAGTTCTGCCTGAATTCTTGGTCAAGAGGCAGATCACAGGAAGAGTGCACTACAATTTCATTAGACAGCTAAAGTAAGCATTTTGCCTAATTACACATGTACAGCCTGGTTGTCTTTCTGGTTTGAGTGGCCCAGCCCTGCTGCCCCAGGCAGGGATGGACAGAGGAGCCTGCTTGCTGCCCCTGGACCTCTGCAATCTCCCTTTGTTATCAGTTTCTGTTTTCTTTGTCTGCCCAAGTGCTGTGCACCTGGAGACCCTGTTCCCATTCACTCCCTGATCGTTGCACTGTAATGCTCAGCTGCACGGTTGGCACTGGGCTCATGAAAACATTCCTGCTACCAATTTCCAGCGTGCCTCTTAGCCCATCTCTCTTCACATCACTTCTGCAGCTTCCTCCCCTGAGCTCCATCAGCCAGTTCCTGTCAGTATCCTCTCCTGCAGCTCTGAGGGGACTTGGCCTCCTTTGTGCCCCAGCTGCCTTACGGCCCTCGGCTGCATGGGCCAGGTCTTCATGGTCACAGATCCTCCTAGTGATAGAGCCCTGGCTTGCAGCTGGCATGTCAACACCTGCATAGCTATTTGGGTAACTGCATACATACTCTTTCCCATTACATATCAATCTTGCAATGAGAGTTATATGCCTCAAATACTTTGATTAGTGTATTAGAAAAAAATTCCTTCGGCACAGCATTATTGCATTAACTGTCACAACCACACTGAGCCATTAATTCAAAAGTGCCATTATTAGTTGCTTTAACAGCCAACGAAATATTAATGTATTTTAATAATTAAGGTGGCTAATGATAATTCTTCATTAAATTATCAGTGTGTGCCTCTCTGCCCAGCTCCCCGAAGGTTTTTTCAAGTGGTGCCAACATGACAAGTGGCCACACTGTAGAACTCTGATCCCTGGGTGGCCACAAACCTCTCGGTCCTTGTTTGGCCCTGAATGTCCATTTGCCATGAGGGAGGCCACAGTGATGGCCTTGGTGCTTGCGTCCTCCTTATGAGAAACTCAGGGTGAGTACTGACACCATCTAACAGATGCCAGCACAAAGGCCTGGAGAGAGGGCAAGACCTAGTTCAGCCCCACAGCTGACAGAACCCGGAAGAGATGTGGGTGCTTTCCAAGCAGGGGTTTGGGAGGGAGATGGAGTTGCTTTTTCTTTTTTTCTTAGTGGTACCAGGGATTGAACTTTGTGCTTGCCAGGCAAGCACTTATTCCACTGATCTATCTCCCCAGCTGCTCTTGTAAATCACTCTGTTCTTCATCTCTGGGGAGACATGTGACTGGTCCCTCATTGGGTGAGGGAATCACACCAACAAAGTGGCTCAGGAGTACAGGGGCTACTAGCAGGGGCAGAGGAGGACTGAGCTGGGACCAGAGAAGTGGATAGAATCACTTGCAAACCCTAATAAATCTGTAGGCCCAGCTGTTCCTCATCTGATGATCCTGAAGGGAAAGTGTGAAGATGTCCAGTGGGCCCAGGGAAACCCTTCAAAGGCCACCAGTTCTCCCAGAGCCCCTGGAGCTGGGCTTGGGAAGGTCCAGAAATATCTGAAAGCCATTCATCAGGAAGCCAGGGCCCCCAAAACGGCATACCCCAGGGAACATTAGAGTGGCCAAGCCCAGTCTTCCAGAGCCCAAGAACAGAGCCAGGAGACAGACCTGAGTTCAAACCCCACCCCACTGCTTGCTGACTCTGTGAGCCCCAGTGAGAAAGTTAACTTCTCTGAACTTTATTTCTGTCCCTTAGAAACTGAGGCTAATCTTCCTCCACCCAGGGTGCTGTGCAGGATTAAATGTGCTAATGTATGTAAAGCTCTTGGCTCAGAAGTGCTGGATATTCTCTCCCCTTCTTTTTCCCTTCTCCTCCCCTAGAATAGAGAAGGGGCTGGCCCTGCACTGCTGGGGGTGGGATGTGAATGGGTTGGTGGGAGTAGACCCTGGGGGAGACAAGGACCTGCCTAGCAACACCCCGTTCTGTAACCTCCACCCTCAGCACAAGCAGGAGCTGCAACACCAAATCCCAGGGGAGCTGAGACCAGCTAGGACCAAAGCCTTCCATAGAATGAGGGGCACCCACAAGGCAAAGAGCCCTGTGTAGCTCAGGTCTTCACCCATGGGAAAAAGCCTTCCATGGGTTCCAGCCTCTCAATTCCCCAGGGGCATAAGGCTCAATCCTCCCAGCAGACAGGCTGGCCATAAAGTCAGCCTTGTAGAACAGGCCTGTGCATTCCAGGGGAACCAGGAGGCTATGAGCACCCTGGACAACTGGAGACCTACATGGAATGGGACCCAGCCAGCTAGGCTCTGGGCCTAAGTTCCTGCTCCCTGGGGCCTAGAACTACCCTGGGCTGGAATTAGATGGTGCTGGGTTTGCTGGATTTGAGGCCAGCTGGAGACCCACAGGCAAGCCAGGCAGCCACTCCATGGAGCTATAAAATGCTAGCATGCTGCTGGGTGTGGTGGTGCACACTTCTATTCCAGTATTCTGAGAAGAGCAGGCAGAAAGTTTGCAAATCCAAGCCCTGCAGGGATGACTTGAGGAATTTAGCAGAGCTAGGGCTATAGCTCAGGGCAGAGGCCCTCAGCTCAAGCCCCAGTATAATCAATCAATCATCAACCAAAGCTAGCTTTCCTTGTGGAGCCTCAGGATTGCTGAGATCCTCTTCCCATGCCCAGGCCTGAACTCCATGCATGTCTGTGCCCTCTGCCTGGAGACAGATGTCCCCATCTCCTGCCAGACAGAGGGGCTGTACTGGACTTCTAGCTCCTCGGGCAGATCTTGACAGTGACCTCAGCCCCTCCCCCTCTTTCCTCTGGGAGCTTCTACCTGGCCACAGGGAACGAAGTCAAGAGAGAGCTGGCTGAGAAGGTAAGCAGAGGTGTTGCCCTCTGGAAACAAAAAGACCAGAATGTTAACGGAAGTAAGCATGGCCCCTTAGGTGGCAGAGATATGCAGAGGGCAAGTCAGTCCCTCTGCTGCCCTCCCCACATCCCGCCAGAAGGAAGTCCTTCCTCAGTCTAACTTACACCCCTCCTGCTACAGTGGCTGCCTATTTTCTTTGGATGCATGCGAACGGTGCCCTCCTCCTCACCCTTGCACTGGCACCTCAGGAGGCCTTCTCCTCAATTCTGTTCAGCTAAAAGCCCCAGGGGACTGAAAGTGAACTTTAAGAGGATGTTTAAAGTTTGGCTTCTCATCACCCCATCTCAGCTGAGTCCATAAAACAGCCTTATAAAGCCCACTGGCCAGCCAGCTGCCCTCAGCCGCAGGGGCCTCCCCGGTTTATGATCAGCCCCAATTCAGACACCAGCTGGTTGCAGGAACTCGCTGGCTTTTATAAAGAGATGTTAACGAGAAGCATCTCTTCTTCTCTGTCTTGCTCCGGAGTCCCGCTCTCTGCCTCTTTCATGTGCTCCGGCATTCAGTAGGGGATGCCAAGCTCTTCCTTCAGCCGGCTGGGCTCAGGTAGGCAGGAGGGAAGAGTCGGGAGTCTCTGGTTGCCGGCCCGGCAGGCGGGCGCTGAGTGGCCCTGCCCGAGCCCGCAGTGGTGGGCGGGGTGGAGAGGTGGCGGGCGGCACCGCCGCAGCAGCTGGGTCGCACTGCGCGGCCCCGTTTGTAAACTGCTGGGTAATTGTGAAACAGTGTTGGGAAAACAAACAATTGCCAGGCGGCCTGATAAGAGCTACTGTAAGGTGAGACTAGGGCGCGGAAACCCAGAAGGAGCCTTCAGTTCCACGCAGGGGTCAAGGAGGCCTTCCTTGCAGAGCTGTCCTGTAGTCTGGCCCGGGGATGCCCAGGGGTTTTCAAAGCCCGCCGGGTGGGGCCGGTGGAGGTTGTGAGCGCACCTTTGCTGAGCACAGGTGGGAAGTTGGAGTGAGGATTCTGCCAAACAAAACACAAAAACCTACAGGAGCAGCAGAAGGCCAAATTTCTGCCGGGCTACCTTCCTGTCAAGTGGAGGTAGCCAGGAGCTGGGAAGATAGCTCAGTAGAATAAGTGCGTGCCTCGCAAACTCAAGGTCCTGAGTTCAATCCCTAGGAGTACTCACTTGTGCAAAGTGCATGTGTACAATTGTGCATCACTTCTAGGTGCTTTCCTGCCCACCACCTCCCTGGACACACAGGGCAGGGTACGAATCTTAATCCCTCTTCTGCAGATGAAGAAACGGAGTCACAGGAAAGTGAAGTGGCAAAAGTGGGCTGTTATTCTAAAGCCAGTTTAGAGCCACCTCTAAGGGAAGTGCTGGGGGTGATGGGTGATAAGAGGGTCCCTCCCTACAGCACCTGGGGTGACTGTACTCTACTTCTTACAGGGTGCCAGCTAATACAAAAAGGATGCTCCAGGTAGGAGAGGGTGCCTGGGTGAGGGGAGCAAGGAGGCACTTAGCGAAGGGAGGAGCTCAGGCTTAGAGGCTCACTGATCTGAGGGAGGGGCCCAGACTGACCCCTGCCCTTGTCCCCTGTGAGGCCTGGCCCTGAGTTACCTTGGCACTGTCCCACTTCCCATTCTTTTCTTGCAAAGGAAGCTATAGGAACTACAGTGTCTGCACCCCGCTGGGGTGCGGTAATGAGAAGCCAAATTTTAAACATCCTGCACCCAGACACTCCCTTATGCTAATGTCTAGGATAGATGTACATGCGCACACTTGCGCACACGAGTACGTACACACACACACACACACACACACACACAGAGGCACCTCCCCAAAGACCCTCTGTAGACCCCCAACCTCATGCAGTCAAATGCCTAGCCCAACCCACACACGCCTGCTCACATTCACACATGAGTGAGAACAGCGCAGAGAGGACTTAGAGTTTCTAAACTCACCTTCACAGGCAGACCACCTCCAGCTTCACGACCAGTCTAAGGACCCACACTCAAGCACATGAATACTCACAGGACAGTGTCACACACACACACACAGCCCTGGGCCTGACTAGGGACCAGAGAGCTCAGGGGTTGGAGAGCTGAATAGTCGGTGAGGGCTCCCAGCAGGGGTTCTTATAAGCTGTCACTCTGCTGTCTGCACCTTCACAGCCCCTCACTGTGGCAGCAGAGTGGGTGTGGTAGGAACAGGGTTCCCAACCTTAGACCCAAGCCCCCTTCTCCCCTGTGAACTTTTAAGAATCTCAGAGCAATATTTATGTCCCCTCCCCCTTTGGTGCAGCAATCCAGAAATGATGGGGTTAAGAAGCCACCTGGTCCCCTTGACCTGGAAAGTGGGGCTGGGTGCGACATGAGCTGGAAGCAGGGACCATGCGCCAGGGCTGCCCTTCCAGGCCTAGGGCCCCGATGAGGAAGAGGAGGCTAGACCTGGCCAGCAAGCTGCTCTGCACATAAAGGCTGGCATGGTGAGTGCATACACACACATACACACGTGCGCACACACACACACACACACACACACACACACTTCCCTGCTGTAATTAGAATGGCTGCCCTAGCACTAGGAATCAGCTGTGATTTATGAATGGAAATTGGTGCAGTGAGATTCCAGCCCCATCTGCTAGGGAGCAAACAGGAAGTGCTGTGCCCTGCTGCAGACCTGGGGGAGGGAGCCAGTTGGTGTAACAGGATCATAAAAGCCTTGCTAATGGTCACAGGTGCTCTGACACCCCATTCCCCACCCCATACCCACACCCACAGGACAGAGCTGTCCTTAGGCAGTTGCAACCTCTCCTGAACTGTCCAGGAAATACTAGGGCTGTTTACAACCTGGATCAGTTTATTCATCTATAAAATGGGCATGATGACCTTAAAAAATGATAATGCATTAAACATTACCCTACATCTGACAAGGTAAGACCTGTCCCTTGGTGCCCCTTAGTGTCTAAGTCTTACTGCAGTGAGCTGAAAGGCAAGGGCTGGGGTCCGGGTCAGCTCACCATCCTAGAGGAAGTGTGGGATTGACTGAAATAACAGCACAAGCTCCTGGCATAGGATGGGTGCCTGCTGCACAGTTGCTTTCTGCTTTCTAGGTATCTTGCTCTGGAAGTTGAAAGGTGGTGGAAGAGGGGCATGGCCAAGTTCCTGTGCTTGGCACTCAATGCCTTGAACGACAGCTCCTGAGGAGCTCAGGGTTGCAATCTAATATTGCCTGCCTATAAAAATTGATCTGATGTCTTTTGGCATGTTCAGTTGTCCTTGGATCTCACAGTGATTCCTTTGGGATCATTTAGAGGACAGACCAAGTAGGACTTTTCCCTGACTGCTTTGTTAGCCCTGCAATGCACTCTGGTGTTTCCAAGGCTTGGCGCCCACTCAGAAGTAAAATCTAGAAGGGGAATCACTGTTCAAATGGAATTTCTAGTCATGGTGTTTTGAGGAATCTCCATACAGATTTCCATAATGGTTGTATCAGTTTACATTCCCACAATGGAGGTTTTTTTTTTTTTTCCTCCTGAAGCCTAAATAGTGATTTTCTTATGATAGCTATTGTTTCCTGGCATAATGGCCTATATTCCCATCCACAGATGAACGGATAAAGGAAGTGTGGTATCCATACACAGTAGGGCACTACTGCTGTGAGAAGGATAAATCTGAGTCATTCATAGGAAATAGATGCACCTTAAAAGCATAATGTTAAGAGAAATAAGTCAGACTTATATACTTATAAAGAGCAAAATGAAAGATAATAGCAAATGAGACAGATGTGGTTTTTTTGTTTTCATTTGTGTATTTGATACAGGGTCTCACTATGCAGATTGGACTCATGGTGATCCTCCTGTTTTCAGCCTCCCAGCACTGGGATTACAAGCATGCACCACCACCCCCAGACTCTGTCGCCAGCTCAGCAAGACCCAGGGGTGGGACAGGAGCGAACCTTGGACCCTGCACTTGCCAAAGCAGGCACTTAGTCCCCCGAACTATCTCGCTGGCACTAAGGGGACAGATCTTTTACTAATGGGAAGGAGACCAAGAAGAGATGGAGAGAAATGAATGTTAAAAATAAACCAAGATGTGTCATGTCTATATATCCACTCCCCACAATGAATGTAACCATTATGTATTGCAAACATGTACTAATAGGAAAGAAAAAAAAAAAAAAAGGAAGCTAGAGAACCATTGGGGTCAGGGAGATGGCTCAGTAGAATAAGTACTTCCCTAGCAAGTGCAAGGGCCTAAGTTCAATCCCCAGTTCTGCAAAAACAAAAACAAAAACAAACAAACAAAAGACAGTATTAGAGACCCATCAGAGGTTTCTAAAAAGTAAGAGGTCTTGGTGATCCTTCCACCATCACAGGTTGTATCAGACCCCCTGGGGGCAGCCTATGTGATCTTGAAAGTTTCCCCTGGTGGCTTCCCAACATTGTCACTCCCACCAGCCCTGACCCACCCTGCCTGGGGATCAAGGTCTTCCCTTTCAAAGTCCTAGCTCTGGAGATCCAGAAATCCATTAGGATCTGCTGATGCTGTGACTGGAATATGAATCCTACACTATAGAACCTTGTCTTATAGAAAACACAAACCCATAACAGCCACCTGCAAGACTGGTGGAAACACACAGGTGGAACAGCAGAGAATCTTTTACCAGCAAAGTCCCTGATATGGAAAAGGGGATAAGGAAGGAGGTGATGCCTTCTTGGCTGGGCCTTGAAAGGCTGAGCAGACAAAGCGGAGCAGGTATTTCAGAGGAGACAGCTGCTACCTGATAACAGAACACCTAAGCTAGGTCTTAACACTCAACATCTCTTCATAGTGGCTTGATTTCCCGTGCAAACTGAGCAGTAGAAAACTTCTGTATGTCCCAGGGAGATGGGGAAAGAGCAGGAGGGTCCCACACTTTCAGCCCCCCAAGCTGAAATCTAAAGCTTTTTGTCCTGTGCTCTTCATTTCTCAGAATATCCCGTGGCCATGGCACCTGGGGATCACAATCCACCCATGAAGTCAGGCTGCCCTGTGATTTAAGAGAAGAGTCCATTGTACATAGTCCAAGATAACTTTCCAGCTCTGTGAACAATCAAACAGCAAGAAAAGGAGCCTGGTGGCAGGTGGTGGCCCCTGGCTGGGCAGGGTGTCAGCATTCTTCTGCCTCCCTCTGCCACCTTGTCCACTGCACTGCCTCTCAAGTCAGATCTCCAAGTTCCCATCACCCAGTCCCGGCACCTTTCACCCAACCTGCCCAATGTCACCCAGAGGCCACCCAAACTCATCTGAAGACTGGGACACCTTGCTTTCCCTCTGCTCCTAATTCCTGCCATCATCCTGAGTAATCCAAACCGCCACAGGGCATCCCAACGCCCTCACAGCTTGGCTGCTGTACTGAGCCACCCCCACCACCCGCAAGTCACCTGGCACATCTCTTAAATGCCAGCATCCCTGCCTTGGCTATAGTTGTTTTCCCTTCTTCACATAAAACCTGGTCTCTAGTCACAGAAATTTCTCCAGTTCTCCCATTCTGTCATTCAGCTAGGGGACTCGAGTGCTAGCTTTGGATGGGGCATCCTGCCGGGCTGTCAGCTCCTTCCTGGCTCAACTTCCTCCCCTATTGACCTGTCCAAGCCTGGCCACATCACTCATTCTCCCTGGCACCCTCCATTCCCACACCCCTTGGCCTTGCCTTTCCTAACCCTGGAGTGTTCTAGTCATCTGCTTTCCCCATCACGACTCCCAGGCTACTGGGAGGCACAGGAAAATCACCCAACCGTGCTAACTGGTGCCACTCCAGATTTATGGTCCCTGACTTCAGCCCAGCCACAGGCTGCTGAGCCCCTGGTGGTCAGCTCCCTTTGCAAACCTTTACTACTCTTCCAGGCTTTCAGCCCACCCCCTCCCTCACCTATAATTGACAGAGAAAATACACACCCTGGGCCAGCACTCCCTCAACGTCTCTCTGCTCCCCCTGCCTTCCCCTCACCCAGCACCTCTTCTTTCCAGCTTGTTTTCACTCAGAGACCACCCAGCCTCAGTGGCCTTGCTCCTCCCTCTGCTGCCCTGGCCTGTACTCCCTACTACTCTGGTCACCCCTGCCTATCTCTTTCTCCTCTGCCCATTGTCTCTGTGTTGGGGTTCCCTGGGACTCTATGGCTTCTGGTCCTGCCCTGTCCCTTTTCCCAAATATTCTCATCTATATCTATAGCTTCCTAGCTCTAATGTCTATGACTTTGTGTCCCAGCACTGCAGCCTGGGGTCCTGGATGCTGGGCTGGGCCGGGCCGTAGGCACCATCGAAGCAGCCTGGCCCCAGCGAGGCCTCGTCCTCCTTCTGCGGTCTCCGGTCTTCGACATCAGTTAGAGTGTACCAACTGCATGCTGCTACCGCCTACCTCCCACTTTGGAGGTCCAGCCAGACTCCACAAGGGCCCACCCCACCTTGTACTCAGCGTGCACCCCACCTGTTCTCTCCTGCCCCTCTCCCTGCCACCCCCACCTGAATGCCTCCTGGACACACTGTTGCTGCCCCAAGCTCTCACCTGTGCCCTTGCTGAGCCCTCTGTCCCTTCTTCTGCCTCCACTGAAAATCGTTCTTCATCCACAAGATATTTCAGAGGTCCCTACCCCAGCTACCCCTGTCCTCAGAATGAGTTGTGCTTTTCCCGCCAGTTTCCAGTGCTGGGTTTACAGAGTCTACAGTTGTTGGATATTTGTCAGTTCTGGTTTAGGGCCTTCAGGAGCCATGCCTGCCATGAGCCCTCCCACCCAGATTCAGCCCTTGGGTCCACAAGCCTGGGGCCCAATTAGCCAAACTTGGCAGGATGCTTTTAAAGAGGAACTTAGGTGTTCCTTGCAGCCCTCCCCAACACCTGGTTCAGCTGACTTGTGTCTTCAGTACTCTGGTGAGTCTGTTAGAGGCTCTTGTGAAATTCTAGCTGGCATCTCCTTGGTTCCTAATAAAGAACACACCTTCTCATCTACTGGTCATTGGATCTCTGTATATTTAATTTTTTGTTGTTGAACCAGGGATTGAACTCAGGCCCTTGTGCTTCCCAGGGAAGCACTTATTCTACTAAGCTATTTCCCTGGCCCCTGCATATTTAATTATTTCATCCTTGAGTTGTCAAGTTCTTTCCTACTAGTTTATATTCTTTACATATTCTGGAGATAGCCCTATGTTGATTATATCACAAAATCCTTTCCCATCCTGTAACTTCCCCTTTACTGGTCCAAAAATGTTTTGGAAGAACACAGCTTTTCAGTTCTCATGTACTTACATGATTGATCATGCATGTGTGGGGGCCAGCGAGGTAGCACAGTGGACTAAAGTGCATGCTTTAGCAAGCTTTGGTAAGCACAGACACCCCAGTACAACCCAGGCACCGTATGCCCTACCAGCCCTGACCCTGGGGCCAACTGAGCAGGTCAGAGTCCCAGTGTAGTGGCGCACACCTGTAATCCCAGCACTGGGGAGGCTGAAAGCAGGAGGATTATCATGAATCCAAGCTGCACAGTGGGACCCTGCAACAACAAAATACGTTTTTTAAAAAAATCATGCATGTGTGTGTGTGGTCCTAGGAATTGAACCTAGAGCCCTCAAATTGAGCTGCATCCGCAGCCCTTTTTTATTTTTTATTCTGAGATAGGATTTCACCAACTTGCCCAGCTCAAGCTGGCAGCCCTCTTGCCTCAGCCTCCCGGAGTGCTGGAAATGCAGGCATGAGACACTACAACAGGCCTGAATTTATCAATCATTTCCTTTATGCTTCTTCCTTCCTTCCTTCCTTCCTTCCTTCCTTCCTTCCTTCCTTCCTTCCTTCCTTCCTTCCTTCCTTCCTTCCTTTCTTTCTTTCTTTCTTTCTTTCTTTCTTTCTTTCTTTCTTTCTTTCTTTCTTTCTTTTTGTGTACCTGGTACAGAGTCTCACTATGCAGCTTGGACTTGTAGTGATCCTCCTGTTTTCAGCCTCCCCAGCACTGGGATTACAGGCACACACCACCATACCCAGTCTTGGTGGCAGGCTCAGTACATCCAGGAGCAGGGCCGGCAGAGCATGTGGTGCCAGGGATTGAACCCTAATCCCTGTGCTTGCCTAAGCAGGCATTTAGTCCGCTGAGCTATCTCACATGCCCAATGCTTATATTCTTCTTGTGTGTTGTTTAAGAAGTCTTTCCCTTCCCCAAGTCAGGAGGTATTGTTCTCCATTATCTTAGAAAAGCTTCATGGTCTTGTTTTTCACATTTAGGTCCATGCCCCACCTGGAGCCCTCAGCATTTGGTACTTAGTTCTGCAGTGCCTCTGAGTCCATCTTCTTGTGTGTCTACCTCCTTGACTAAATAAATGCTTCCTTTAGGACAAAGCACAGACGCATATTTTAAATCACTGCATTCGGAGGTTTTCACACAGGTCCTCACACAGTAGGCAATCAATAAATGTCCTTAGTGCTTGACTTGCAGAATCCAGGTACAGCAGCTTCCAAAGAGGGAGGTTCTCTCTTCTCCTCAACTCCAGCTAACCCTTGCTGACATTCATAGACTAAGCACCTACTGTGTGCAGGCACTGGATACCATCCTAGCAATGTGCAGTTTGGGGCTCAAGTAGAGCCTAAGTTACTGAAGTCTCCACCTCTCAGGAACTCATCAGCAGGCCCTGAGTTTCCAAGTTTCCTCATACGCTGATTCGGGCTTCCCAAGGATGAAGTGGAGCACCAATCCAGCTCGTCCTGCTCTGACCTGTGTCTCTGGGCTGGCAGGGCTTCTGCTTTCCCCTTTAGTAAGAGAGGAAATGATGGATACCTTGCTTGGTCATTGTGAGAATTGGAGAGTACATAGAAAATTGCCCAGAAGGTGTGAGGCGTGCTAGGTTTCCAGAGCTTAGTGAGGGAGCCAGTGAAGGATTGGAGGGGTGCGCGAATAGGAGAGGCAGGGAAAGAGAGACAGAAAGGGGGGAGCAGGAGCAGGAGGTGGGGCTGCAAGTAGGGCTGTGCCGCCTCCTCCTAGAAACTGCTGTCAGCGAATGTTTCCCAGACAGGAATCCCCTTCAGGGCTCCCTGCCCCAACCCACTGCATTTGTTGACTCAAAACCTCCCCACTGCCAATTTAGCCTGCAGTAAGGAAGGGGGTGGGGAGGAGAGAGAGGTGTGGGAGGAGGTGGACTCTACAGAAAGAGGTCTTTGTCTGAGCACTGTGTGGCATTTCAGATTCAGCAGAATTGGTTGTTTTTTTCTTTTCTTTTCTTTTTACCTCCTAAAGAGTTGAGTAGGCTGTCTTTGCAGTAGGAGAGATCTAAGCTAGACAGCAGGAAGGACTTCCGGTGTGCTCTCTGCATTGGGCAGCAGGACCACAACAGAATGTGCTGATGAAGTTCCTGAGCAGTCTAGCTCCTAGCAGAAGCCCAGACACAGGGCTACACTCTGAGGTCTCCCAGCTGCTCCCCTCCCTCCTGGAGTTGCCCCTCTGTCTTCTGCTCTCTGATGCCATAAAGGGGAATGGACAGTATAGCAAGGAGACAAGGGGACACATTTCTTACATATACACAATGTCAAGGGAAAGACCAATGGGGTCTGACAAAGACAGGTGAGAAAGGACTGGGCCTTAGGAGGGTGGGGAATAGACATCATGTGACAAGTCTGCCTGGGGGAGATAGAGACCTTGGCCTCTCCCCTTCAGTGAGCATAACAGGACTGAAGAACTGGGGGGGGGGGCTCAAAGCAGTGGGGCTCCTTTCTGAGGCTTTGTTCTCAGCTAAATGGAGATGAGGGAAAGTCTCCCACCTCACCCCATTGTCCCTCTGTATCCTCAGTTCTCTCAACAGGCCAATATCAGAGCCAGATCCTGCCCAGCCTCCAGGCCACCTGTCCCCAGAGGCCCTCATCTCTGACATCACCCCTGGCCTTGTGGTCGCCAGCCCTGCTCCAAGCCCCCCATGTCTGCAGCCTGACTTCACCCAGCACCTGCTGAGGGATCCTTTCTCTCTGTCCCTTCTGCGCTCCCCAGACATAAGCTCAGGACCTCCCACTCCAAGTCCTGAGCAGAGTCCCAGCATGCACCCAGCACTCTTCAGAACACTGTGGCAGGAGGTCCCCGCTTCTGTACACAGAGCGTAGTGTGGGTGGCTCAGGGCAAGAGAGTCTGGCCCCAGACTGAAAACCAAAAGGAAGGGAGACCAAGTCCATGGCAGAGAGGTGTGATCTGAGCCACGCAGAGCTCTGTCATTTGGAGGACATGACCTGGCACACTGCTGAAAGCATTGGGTGAGGGACAATGAAGGGACTCCATGGGGCAGAGGGGCAAGGCAGGGGTTTACACACACCCTTGAGAGTACAGAGATTAAAAGGTGGGAAGGCATTTCAGGCTGATCCATCAGTGGTTTGCCAAAGGAAAGAGGCATAGGAATGTTGGGGAGACGCTGGCTCCATGTAGCATGTAGCAGGAGTGAGGTGGAGGAACAAGCAAAGAAAGGACGGTACTGTATGCCACGCGCTTGAGGACCGGACTTGCTGGCAGCTGTTTGGGGGCTGGAACAGCTGATGGAAACAGGGCTGAGAGCTCAGCTCCTGACTACTGTAGTAGTCCCAGTAAAAGTCACAGAGGGGCGGGCAGGTCAAGGTTATACTCATGGGACAGGGGACAAGAGGACTCTCATAGGGCATTTTCTGAGGAAGGCAGGGGCAAGGGAGAGGCTGTGGGGTGTGAAGGTGTTCAGGGATGAGAAAACGCTGGAAGAAAAGAAAAGCGCTCACACGTTCTGGTTTGGGCCATGGTGGGGCTTCCTGGACAGAAATCGTTCCCACTCCTCCAGGCAGCTGGGTGGAAGCAGAGGCCTAGGCAGATCCCAGCGGCAGGAGGCCTGCAAGTGAGCAGTTGGCAAGCTTGGGTCTGATCTGCTCATGGCTGGATCCACCACCAACCGAGAAAGGGTCAGAGAAAGACCAGGAAAGACGCTGCCCAGCGCCTTCTAGGAAGCCTACTGCTGCCTCAGTGTCTTTGCACGCCCACGCGCGTGCTAACACACACACACACACACACACACACACGCACATACACACACGGATTTCAGCAAGGATACCAAATACTTCAGGCCAACCAGCAAGTATTTTCAAATGCAAATTACCTCCCTTCCACCCTCACCCCATTCCTGCACAACTGCTTTCCCAGCATCTGGGGGCTGTGTGGGGGGGGGGGGCAAAATAAATCCCATTTTCTGCTCCTTTTCAGCGCTGGGCTAGCTTCTCCTCTCCACAGATGGGGGATTAGAGCAGCCTCGGGTTCTCCTCTGTCTCACAGGGAGGGTGATGGGCAGGGCAGGCCCTGAGCCGGGAGGGGGAAGTGTTCCGTGACAGCGCTAAGAATAACAGGCTCCATCAGGCCTCACCCTCTCCCACTTGCCATGGCCCAAGCTGTCCGGCGAGTGGGGGAGACAGGCAGACAGATATGGGTGTCTGCAGGGCCGTGTGCGGAAGGGGAAGCTGGGGGTGCCATTGTGTGGATGGGCTGACAGGCAGGGGGCGTGGATGTGACAGGGAAGGTTTGGAGAAGGAATGCCCCGAGGGACAGAGGGCCGGCAAGGGAAATGGCACCGGCTCCTGAGCTTGAGTGTGCATGTGCATACGGGCGATGCATGGCGCGCTGTTTCCAAAAATGCTGTCGCGAGCACTAGCTGGGCAGGTGCAAGAGGGCGGAGCTCGTGGTCGGTTGGTTGTCTGGGCGTGGCCAAGGTGAGCTGTCCAGGGGTCTGGCTGTGGGCCTGGCTTTGCAGGGCCTACTTGGGGCCACTCAGACAGGCACTGGGAACTGCAATCCAACCTTCCACTATCTGAGGGCAACTGAGGAAGGGAAGCAGGTGTGCACAGGGGTGTGTCTTGGCGAGCCAGTGCCTGTGATCTGAAAGCTGTGCTATATATATATAAGGTACGCCTCTCCTGAGTGTATGATAGACATGCACACCTGTCTCTGAGAGTGTCTGTGAGTGTATGGCCTGCTTCTGGGTGTCTGAGTGTGTGTGTGCATTAGTGTGCACACGTGTGAGCCTCTGTGTGTGGTTAAGTGTCCCTATCACCCTGATTAGGAATACTCGATCTCTGGGCAAGCAGGTATATAAGCGTGTGCGAGACTGTGAAAGGGAGTGGGGGAGATGAGAGTTGGGCTTCTCCGGCTCTTGCCTGCCTTTACCTTCATTGACCTCTGGCTCCAGCCGAGGGGAAAAGGGCTGCTCAGGTTGCTCTTTGCACTTCCAGCACAGGTGTGAAATTCCAGCCCTTGGAGGCTGAGGCAGGAGCGTCCTCACTAGTCCAAGGTCATCCTGAGCTACATAGTAAGACCCTGTCTCAAAAACCAAAACACAATGTCCAGTGTGGAGTGAGCAAAAGCTTGAGGCAGTGCAGGAGGCTGTTGTGTCCTCACCCCTTCTAGGGAACAGCAGGAAGAACAAATGCAGTGTCCGCCAGATTGCAGTGACAGCCCCTGATGCTGTCATTAGCAGACCTCAGTGTACCCAAGCACTGCTGGTGGGGGCATACTATTGGAGTCTCTGCGTGTGGCTCCCTGATGCTGCCAGAGGTCCCTGCAACAGAGAACAAGGCTCTGTTGAGCTGGGGGTCTGCCATGTCAGCACCTAGAGGATGGGCTCTTCCTGGGGTTCTCCCAGCCCAAGCTCCAAGCCTGCACACCAACAGCCAGCAAGGTCGCCTGGCCTGGGTACCCATCCATCTATAACACCACTGACAGGGGTTCTTTAATTCAGGATTTTATGAAGCCAACGAAATGGTTCATTGAGAATGACTAAACTCAACCTTGGAAAGAAAATCATAAACATTTTACTACCTCACTAAGCCAAGCATGATTACATATGGAAACTATGGACGCTACTCAGTGGGATTTTGATATTAATTTCTAATTTCCTTTTTGCTGAGGACCTGATGAAAACCCAGTCTCTTGGTGCTGTCCAGGCTAAAAGCAACATCTTCCACTGCCCATGCAAGATGAGGTCCCGCTGCAGTTCTGTGCTGAGTTCTGCCTTGGTCCTTGGCTGCTAAGGGTTGCGTGTGCACAAGGGTCAGTCCGGTACAGCCTCTGCTGCTTGTACCAGGGAGTCCCTCAGCCAGCACTCTCTGCAAATGCCAGCCAGCTGTCATGGGGTGGGTGTCCCTCTGTGGTTCTCACTGAGCCTCTGTCATTATCCTAACTCTGACACCTACCAGAACCATACAGGGTGCCTATTTCTGGCCTGTTTTTCTTGTTCCACATAGGGGTACCATGTTCTACAGGAAGCTGAGAACAGGAATGAGACAGCAGGAACAAGACAGCCCTCCCTGTCCCGTGTCACGGAGGGAGCAGCCACCCCATAAGCAATGTCAGGGAGACTCCGCTGGAGTCTTGAACAAGTGGCTTCACATGGAACAAGTGGCTTCAAGGTGGACCTGACCCAGGACAGGGCTCAGACCAGGGCTGGATGCAGGGTTGACTCTTGGCACTGCCACGATGACTTTGAGAGGCTTGAGTGCCCTTCTCAACAGAGAAGTATAGTCATGCCTTTCTCAGAGGCAGTATGAGATTTAAATGAAATAACCCATGGGCAGATAAAGCCCCTGCCTCAGTAGGCAATCAGCACCTGGCACTTGGCATTTCTGCTCCTCTTAGAGCTCCAAGTATTTCAGTTACTGAGAAACAGCCCAATGGGGCCCACTGGTGCCACGCCGGGTCCTCCAGCTGCACCAGTTCCTGGAGCTGGGCCATTCCCAGGAAAGACTAGGCTCCCCCATCTTCTACCCCTTCCTCTTGCATTTCAGAGCTGGGGCCTCCACATGCACCGAAAACTCTGAGCTCTGGGAAGCCATCCCAGGTGAGGGCCGGATTGAGTTTGACATCGTCTTCACTGGAGAGCACCCTGGCCGCGGCTTTGGTTTTGATTACAGGCAGCCTGGCACCGGGTAGCCGTGGCCTGTTCACCTGAACTGCCTGCACGAGGCACAGATGCTAATTACACAGCTAAGTACTTGCAGATTTCCCAGGAACAACAAAGATAATTTGTTTGCTCCATGGCTTGTTAGGAGGGAAGCCAGGCTCTGGTGACTGGGTGGCTCACAGATTAGGCCCGCGGCCTTTCACCTCCACCCCTGCCCTGCCTGTTGGTTCTCCCAGCTGTGCTGATTAGAGGCAGACAAAATTAAGGTTTCCCCTCGTCCCCCATCACCAACAGGCTGGGGAAAGAGGGGGAGGAAGGCGGACCCAACTGAGAGGCTAAGCTAGGCCAAGGACGTCTAGCAGGAGACCTGCCTATCTGCTCAACCACTGAGCAGGAGATAGGGGCTTCTCAGCACATGCACAGTGTGGCCTTCGTCGCATCACTCCTGGGGACACAGAAGCTAAGTCTTCCTCTAACACAGCAGAGCAGAGGATGGACAAGGAATCGCTCAGGGCTGCGGGGGCTGGGGCAGTTTAGAGGTGGCCTCAAGACCCCCTGACTGCTTTGGGGTGGGCAAGAAGGGCTTCTGCTCCAGCTGAGAACAGGACTCAGATATCTGAGACAATCTGAAGCGCATTGTGGAAAAGGGCAGCACCGTAGAAATCAGAGCCCATCTGCTGAGAACAACTTGAATGTGCCTACCAGAAGTCTGTCCCCAGGCTGGAGGGACTGTAATAGTCCTGTCTCCTTGGCTGCCTTCTGCCTGAAGGAAGGAGGAGAGCGGGCTAATTACTACAATCATTGTTAATGCTGTTAGCCCTTATGCTTTTATGTGTCTTAATGGTTTCTATACGCTAATAGTCACTATTCATCAATGGCCTACTGTGTGCCAGACAAGGACATAGGCGCTCTGCATCTATGATTAGGCTGTGGAGGCATTATAGGTGAGGAAGAGGTGCTCCAGGAGACAGTGCAGAAGCAGATGTGGGGTTAGGGGTTGTACCTGGACCCCTGTCCCCCCCAGGTTCAAGCTGTCCCGATAGTCCCTCCTGGAGAGGGACATGGGAGCCACTTCAGAACTGGAACACACCTCAGCACAGGGCTTCCTCACAGAGTATGGAGCATGGGGGAGCCCAGAGGGGACAAAATGTGTGTTCCCCAAAGCAGGAGCTGCAGTGAGGGCACATGTTATCTCACCCTTGGGGAGTAAGTGACCCCAGAAGATGGATGAAAACCTTCCCTTTGGGTTAGGAACAGAGGCAAACCTCCATCTCCATGGGCGGGGTTTGGGAGACACACAGAAGACCTGCATAGGCAGGTGGAGGGCCACCCTGCGGGAGAACCGGGGGCAGGGGTTACTAGATGAAATAGCGAGGCTGTTTCGTGCCTACTGCTTTCTGGAGGGCTGGATTTACTTCTGTGCAGCATCTCTGCTTTCTGATTTCACTCAGCAATGTGACTCCACAAAAGCAGTTGCAGCCGGGCGTGGTGGCGCATGCCTGTAATCCCAGCACTGGGGAGGCTGAGGCAGGAGGATTGTTGTGAGTTCGAGACCAGCTTGAGCTACAAAGTGAGCTTAAGGCCAGCCTGAACTGCATAGCGAGACCCTGTCTCAAAAAGACAAAAAAAAAAAAAAAAAAAAAAAAGCAGTCGCAAGCTTTTGGGTCCGCCTTTCCAGGATGACGGAAAAAAAGAAGGGACAACAGTTGGGCCAAAAAGAGCCGCGGTCATGTGCAGCCTATTCGCTGCATGAACTGCGCCCACCTGGTGGGTACCCAAGGATAAGGCCATTAAGAAGCTTGTCATTTGGAACCTAGTGGAGGCCACCGCCCTCAGGGACACTTGTGACTTCAACCGTCATGTGCTTCCCAAGCTGTATGTGAAGCTGTGTTACTGTGTGAGTTGTGCCATTCACAGCCAAGTGGTCAGAAATCGCTCTTGTGGAGCCCACAAAAACCGAACTCCTCTGCCCCAGTTTAGACCTGCTGATGCTGTCCACGACCTCCACCAAAGCCCATGTAAGGGGAGCTGGGTCTTAATGAACCAAAGAAAACTCTTGAGAAATAAATAATAAGTTGAATATTATACTTTAAAAAAAAAGTGGTTTCAAGGTCAGTAATTACTGCCCACAGCCACCCCTTCCCCTGGCCACTTCTGAGCTTGGGCCCAAGATGCCAGGCACCTTGGATTCTGAGAAGGAAACCTCTCCTGCCATCATTGACTGTGCCCAAGCGTGGCCTGTTGCCTGTATTTATGCCCTTTCCATTAAAGTGCCTTTTTAGACCCCTGGAAGATTTTATCTTTATTCCCTGATAAGAACTTTCGAATAAGTGCCCTCAGCCAGAGGGAAGAAAAGTTTTTGGCCTGGAGAATGTGATCCTTAAGGTGTCCTCTGGCAATGGACAGGAGAGCCCTTGGGGTAGTTCTTCCTTCATGCTGTAGGCTAAGTGAGAGCGGGAGTGGCAGGCAGGCCTTGACTCCAGCTTCAGCAGGCCCCACAGGCCTCAGGGCCCAGAAACTGGGGTTTCAACTAACTCATGGGTTCGGTGACCTACACCGCTCTGGTTTCCTGTCTTCCTGCTTGCCCAGTGTTATACTCTTAATGTGTCTGCTGCAGCTTCTGCAATGACATCTACAGTCAGGGGAAGAAGAAAAGGCAATTGCCTCTTTAATCAAGAAATCATCTTCCCTAGTTGAACTGGTTAGAAATAAAAGAAGAAAGTAAAAG
>PVKA01010078.1:24661-65880 GCA_004027165.1 Ctenomys sociabilis | reverse complement strand
CATTATTATCTTCCTCGTGGTTATCCATAGTACAAGAAGCTGACAGGATATCTTGTCCAAACACTATTAGTGCAAATATTCTCATAGAATTACTCAAAAGTACCACATATTTATCCTAACTGTACTGTTTGTACAAACACAGAATGGTTCTTCCTTTGTATCCCCTTTTTTTGCTTAGTCCTGTCAAAGATGGGTATTCTCCTGTCATTCAACTATTATAGGTGCTTGAATTCAGCAAAACAATCCAACATAGTCCAGCAGTCCACAATAATAGTGGGTTATCTGAAGGTGTTGACTAGAGCCATTTACAGCTCAGCTTATTTTTATGGCCCTATTTTATATACCTCATTTTTATACTTTTTTGCTGGATGGTTAAGACCAAACTAAAGCAAGACCTATATAATAAAAAATGTAACTTTTGTATATGATGAGATCAGTCAAGTCCCCTCAGAGTTTATCTTGTAACCCTTAACTCACTCTGTAGATTGTTTGTCAGTGTCAGCCATGTGGATGAGGTGTGGCCATTGTTTGACCAGTTTGCTCTCTGTGAAAAGCTGAGAGAAAGTTTTCTCTCCATGTGACTCTCCTCATCGATCGCATTCCTCTGTGGCTCCATAATCTCCTTGATCAGAAAATTTGGGGCACAACTGAGATCCATGATGTTACAGTACAGGTTCTCCTATGTCCTGGATCTTCACTGACCTTGAAAGGCTAGGGCCAAAATGTTGGCTGACCTTGCAGTTCTTCCATTGCTCCAGTTTTTGATCTGCAAACTTAGGTTGTTAATCATCTAGAAGAAAAGCTGCTTAGGACCTTGCAGCATGTGCAGTTCAGTTTTCCCTAACTATCTGACCAAATTCTTTTTAGTTGCTGTTACACCTTTCTCTTTGTGTTTCTTCTTTTGGTTTCTTATACTGAGGAGACTATGATATTTGCACATGTGTATCTAGGTTATTTCACTTTTGAGTATATGTTCAAGTGGCATGCACTTCAATATAAATGTTTCAAGCTTATCATTCTTTATAGCTGAGCAATACTCAGAAATACCACATCTTCATGTGACTGGCATCTTGGTTGTTTCCAAGATTTTGCTATCACACATTGTGCTGATATAAACATAGGCATACATATATCGGTATGATATGATGTTTTCAGTTCCTCCAGGAAAATTACCAGTAGGGGGATAGCCAGCTTGAATGGGATTTCCAGTCCTACTCTTTTGAGGAGTCTCCACACTGATCTCCACAATGGTCGCACCAGTCTACATTCCCACCAGCAATAGCGAAGTGTTCCCTTTTCCGCACATCCTCTCCAACATTTGTTATTGGTTGATTTCCTTATGATAGCCATTCTTTCTGGAGTGAAATGCTATCTCAGTATTGTTTTAATTTGCATTTCACAAATGGCTTGCGATGTGGAGCATTTTTTCATATATTTATTTGCTTCTTTAATTTCGTCTTCTGAGAAGTGTATATTCATCTCAGATGCCCGTTTCTGAATTGGGTCTTTAAGTGTGAGAGCAATATTATATCTTAGTTCTTTATAAATTCTACAGAGAAGACCTTTGTCCAAGTGCTTATTAGTTAACATTTTTTTTGAATTTGTGGTTTGTCTTTTAACTTTATTGATAATTTCTTTTGACATGCAAAAACTTCTCAATAAGTGTTGGTCCCAGCTGTTGATTCTTTCAAGTGTTTTCCATATGAATACATGTTTGTTCATGAACTCTTTGCCTACCCCTATGTCTTTAAGAGTTCCTCCTACTTTCTCTCCCAGGAGATTGAGTGTTTCTGTTTTAATGTTTAGATCTTTAATCCATTTTGACTTTAGTTTAATGTATGTAATAGACCTGGGTCAAGTTTTAGTTTTCAGCATGCAGAAAGACAGTTTTTCTGGCATCATTTGTTACAGAGGCTATCTTTCTTCCAGTAAGTGCATTTGACCCGCTTGTCAAAGATCTGGTGGCTGAGTGTGTTCATAGAGACCTCTGCATTTTCTAGTCTATTTCATTGATCCTCAGGTCTATTTCATTGCTAATACCATGTTGATTTTATCACAGTGGCTTTGTAGTATAATTTCAAATCAGGAATTGTGATGCCTCCTGCCTTGTCTTTTTTTGGCCAACGTTGCCTTTGCTATTCTAGATCTTTTCTGGTTCCAAATAAATGGTAGGAATGATTTCTCTAGGTCTGGGAGGTATGTTGGTGGCAGATTGATAGGGATTGTGTTAAATCTATACAACAATTTTGGGAGTATGGCCATCTTTACGATGTTGGTACTTTCTATCCATTTTCTGAAATCCTCTATGATCTCTTTTCGTAGGATACTGTAATTTTCTGTGAAAAGATCTTTGACTTCCTTGGTTAAGTGAATTCCAAGGTATTTCATTTTCTGTGATGCTATTGTAAAAGGTATTATTTCTATTGTTTCTCTCTTAGTGTGTTTCTTATCTGTGTAGAGGAATGCTACTGACTTTTGGGTATTGACTTTGTATCCTGCTA
Source organism: Ctenomys sociabilis (assembly GCA_004027165.1). Classification (NCBI taxonomy): domain Eukaryota; kingdom Metazoa; phylum Chordata; class Mammalia; order Rodentia; family Ctenomyidae; genus Ctenomys; species Ctenomys sociabilis. Next base: position 63,379 of record PVKA01010078.1, on the reverse strand, counting down.
TGCTACTGAATTTCTGTATCAATTCTCGTAGCTTCTTGGTGGAGGTTTTTGGGTCTTCTAAGTAAAATATCATGTCATCTGCAAATAGTGATAATTTATCTTCTTCTTTACCTATTCTTATTCCTTTTATTTCTCCCTCTTGTTAATGATTCCAAAACTATATTGAATAGAAGGGGTGATAGAGGACATACTTGTCTTGTACCAGATCTAAGAATAAAAGATTTCATTTTTTCCCAATTTAGAATTGTATTAGCCATTGGGTTGTCATAGGTGGCTTTTATAAAATTGAGGTAGAGGCCTTTTATTCCAATTTTCTGTAGGGTTTTGAACATGAATGAGTGTTGGACTTTGTCAAAAAATTTTTATGCATCAATTGAGATAATCATGTGGTTTTTAGGTTTCAATCTATTAATATAGTGTATTATATTTATAGATTTTTTAACATTGAATCATCCTTGCATCCCTGGGATGAATGTCATGGTATATGATCTTCTTGATGATTTGCTATATTCTGTTTGCTAGGATTTTATTGAGGATTTTTGCATCTATGTTCATGATTGTCCTGTAGTTCTCTTTTTTACTTGTGTCTTTCCCTGGTTTTGGAATCAGTATAATACTTGCCTCCAGGAATGATTTTGGGAGGACTGCTTCCTTTTCAATTTCACTGAAGAGTTTGAGGAGTGTAGGGATTATATCTTCTATAAATTTCTTAGAGAATTTAGCTGTGAATCCATCAGGACCTGGACTTTTCTTTGTCAGCATTCTTTTCATTACATTTTATATCTCTTTGTCTATCATTGGGTTATTGAGCATTGTTCTATCTTCTTGATTCAGTTCTGGTCATTTGTACCTTTCAAAGAATCTGCCCATTTCATCTGTGTCTTCTACTCTATTAGAAAAAAGATCCTCAAAGCTATTGTTAATCTTCTGAATTTCCACTGGGTGTGTGGTGTCTTCTCACTTTTCATTCCTCTGTGTTTGTATTTGAATTTTTTTGTTCCTCTTTTTGATGAGGTTAGCTAGGGGCTTACTGATTTTGTTTAGTCTTTCAAAGAACCAACTTTTTGATTTGTGGATTCTTTGAACTGTTTTCTTCGTCTCAATTGAATTGTTTTCTGCTCTAATTTTTATGGCTTCTTCCCATCTTTGCGCTCTGGGTTTTGTTTGCTCTTCCTTTTCTAGATGTTGAAAGTGTAACATTAGTGTGTTTATTTGGTCCCATTCTGTTTTCCTAACATGTGAGTTCATACCTATGATTTCCCCTCTGAATTGCTTTCATTGCATCCCATAAATTCCAACAAGTTGTGGTTGAATTTTCATTGAATTGTAGATATTGATGAATTTCTTCTGTGATCTGTTGATTGTTGAGTTGGGTGCTGTTTATTTTCCATGTATTTAGCGGGTTTTTCTGGTGTCTATTGGCATTCATTTCCAGTTTTGTTGCACTATGGTTGGATAATATGCATGGGATAATTTCTGTTTTCTTGCATATACTTAAGCATGACCTGTGAACTAGTATGTGTTCTATTTTGGAAAATGACCCATGTGAAGCTGAAAAAAATGTGTATTCAGCTGTGGTTGGGTGGAACACTCTGTATATGTTCACCAGGCCCATTTGTTCCAAGCTCTGGTTCAGTTCTAATTCAGTTGCTAATTTTTTGTGTGGTTGATCTATCTTTTTGAGATAAGGGGATGTTAAGGTCTCCTGTTAAGACTATGGTCTTAGATATTAAATTTTTCATGTCCATTAAGATTTGTCTTATATAGTTGGGTGCTCCTGTGTTTGATGCATATATATTTATGAGTGTTACCTCTTGTTCTTGATTTTTTTCCCCTAACCAATATATAGTGGCCTTCTTTATTTCGTTTGATCCTTCTTGGTTTGAATTTGACGCTGTCTGAGAACAGAATTTCTACTCCTGCTTTGTTTTTTCTGAGGTGCTGGGCCATGTAGTATTGTTTTCCATCCTTTGACTTTAAACCTATGAATGTCTTTTTGAGTTAAGTATGTTTCTTGTATTCAGCATATTGTTGGATTTTGTTTCTTAATCTAGTGTGCTAATGTAGTTCTCTTAATTGGTGAGTTGAGTCCATTTATATTGATGGCTATAATTGAAATGTGTTGACTTATGATTGCCATGTTATTTACCTGCTATTGTCTACTCCTTTTTGTCTTGTGTTTAATTGTTTGCCCTATTTAGTGGGTTCCTTCTGATCTCATTTGTGGTCTGGTCATTATGGTCCCTCTCTAGACATCTTTCAGTAGCCTGTGTAGGGATGACTTTGTCATCCTAGTTATTCTTTGTCATGGAAGTATTTCACTTCTCTATCAAACTTGAAGGAGAGTTTTTCAGAGTATAGTAGTCTGGGCTGGAATTTGTTTCCATAGAACATTTGAAGAACTCTGCTGCATGTTCTCTGTGCCTTCATGACATATGAGGAGAAGTCTGCTGTAATTCTGATGGGTTTTCCTTTGAATGTTATCTGCTTCTTTTCTCTAGCAGCTTTCTTGTGTTGCATTTCTGGGATCTTGTCTATTATATGTCTCGGTGTGTTTTTAGGTGGCTTGAGGTTATTTGGCATTCTATATTTTTCGACTACCTGAATGTTAGATTGTTTCCTCATATTTGGGAAGTTTTGTGGTATTACTTCTGCCCATATTTTGTTTATATCATTTGTATTGACTCCTTCTTTCTCATTCATGCCTATTAACCTCACATTGTTCATCTTGGCATCTTCTTGCATGTGATGGATTATTTTTTTCCTACATTCTTGTTGTTTTTAAGAGATCTTTTCTTATCTTTTCACTAGCTGCACCAGTGTCTTCAAGATCTTAAACTCTGTCTTCGCTTTCACTCAAATGGTTTTGTAGACTTGTGATTGAGATTTTAAGTGTTCTTCTATATCTCTTTGACTCTGCTTCATATGATCTATTTCTTTTCTGTGTTGCTCATTCAAGGAATCCATCATATTTATTTTCTTTATCCTTACAGGTAATTTATTTAGCAGACATGCTTAACACTTAGAATTGAGAAGACTTCACATATGTTAGATATCAATTTTAAGCCTGTTTTAATTTTTTTTTTTATTTCTGTGATTCTTCAGGAACTGGATGAGAAATACAGCTTATAATTATAGAGGTGAACTGTCCTGTGTCCTTTGTGTTACACAAACTGTCTCAACTCTGTCAGTTCACCACACCTTTATGAATACCATTTGCCTTTTGTTAGATGATGTAGAGAGTTAGGGACTATGAGACCCCTTTAGCATCTACTTTCTTACAGAAAACTGAAGTGCTAGATTAATCTAGAAGTGGTCAATTTATTTTTCCTTTTTCTATGACATCCTTCTTCAACAAATCGCCACCTAATATATTATAGGAAAATACATTACATATGAATCATGCATTGGGATCAAATTTATAAAATTCAATGTAGTGCTCTGAAAAAATCATGTAAAAGATACTAAAACCTCCATTACCATTCTTTAACAATATGTGTGCATGTGTGAAATATATATCTGTGAATGTGTATGTGTGTAAAACGTGTGTGCTTGAGTCCATGTAAGGACTGAGTATCTTTGTGTGAATTAGTATGTGTGTGCTACGGAGACCATGAAAGCCAGATATAAATTTGTGACTGCCGTTACCTTATAGATTGCTGTTCTCTTCCATTGCCTTACTATCTATGTTTTTTTAATTTAAGAACAAATAGCAATGAGACAGTTTCAAGACAAAGTAATAGGACAGATTCGATAAATTAATACATTGCAAACTGTTTTTGTAATGTTTTAGTATTGTAGAAGGTGCATGCATGATATTATACTTACAGAAATTATTATAGCAGATGTCTCTAATCAGTGAATTAAGAGAGCGTAGCTATTTACTTTTCATATTTTTATACATGAATTATATCACAGATTCAATAATTAATACTTTCTACCTTATTATTTTCCTTGTGGCTGTCCATAGTACTAGAAGCTGACATAATATCTTGTCTAACCACTATTAGTGCAAATCTTGCTTCTCATGGAATTATACAGAAGCACGGCATATGTATTCTAACTATACTGTATATACACACACACATCGTGAATCTTCTTTTGAATACCCCCCTTTTTTTTGTCTAGACCTGTCAAAGATGAGCACTCCATTGTCATTAAACCAAGTTAGATACCTAAACTCAGCGACACAATTAAACACAGTCCAGCATTCCAAATGATAGTGAATTATCTGAAGAAGTTGTTGACTATAGCCATTTACAGCTCAACTTATTACTATGGCCCCATGTTATATATCTTATTTTTATACTTTTCTGCTGGATGGTTAAGACTGAGATAGAGCAAAACCTATATATCAAAATATGTAGCTTTTGTTTCTGATGATGTCAGTGAGATCCCCTCAGGGTTTATCTTGTAATCCTGTACCTTACTCTGTAGATCCTTTTGTCTGTGTCATCCATGTGGATGAGTCATGGCCAATGCTTGACCAGTTTGCTCTCTGTGAGAGCCTGAGAGAAAGTTTTCCCTCCATGTGACTGTCCCCAGGCACACTATAGATCATCAGTCTCCTTCTTCTGTGACTCCATAATCTCCTTGATCAGAAAATTTGGGGCACAACTGAGTTTCATGATGTTACAGTACAGGTTCACCTATGTCCTAAGTATTTGTTGACCTTGAAAGGCTAGGGCCAAAATGTTGGCTGGCCTTGTGACTCTTCTATTTCTCCAATTTTGATCTGATCTTTGACAAAGGGGCCAAACATACTCACTGGAAGAAAGATAGCCTCTTTAACAAATAGTGCCGGAAAACCTGGCTTTCTACATGCTGAGAACTAAAACTTGATCCAGCTGTCTCACCATGCACTAAGCTAAAGTCAAAATGGGTTAAAGATCTAAACATTAAAACAAAAACACTCAATCTCCTGGAAGAGAAAGTAGGAGGAACTCTTGAATACATAGGGATGGGTAGAGAATTCATGAACCAACATATATTTGCTTGGGAAACACTTGAATGAATCAACAACTGGGATCAACTCTTCTTGAGGAGTTTCTGCATGTCAAAAGAAATTGTCAACAAAATGAAAAGACAACCCACAAATCTTGAAAATATCCTAACTAATAAGCAATCAGACAAAGGTCTTCTGTCTAGAATATATAAAGAACTAGGATATAACAGGGCCCTCAAATTTAAAGACCCAATTCAGAAATGGGCATCTGAGATGAATACACACTTCTTAGAGGATGAAATAATATGAAAAAATGCTCCACATTGTTAGCCATCCAAAACAACACTGAGATACCATCTCACTCCAGAAAGAATGGCTATCATAAGGAAATCAACCAACAACAAATGTTGGAGAGGTTGTGGGGAAAAGGGAACAGTTCTCCACTCCTGGTGGGAATGTGGACTGGTAGAACCATTGTGGAGATCAGTGTGGAGACTCCTTAAAAGAGTAGGACTGGAAATCCCATTCAAACTGGCTGTTCCCATACTGGGAATTTTCCCAGAGGAACTGAAGACATTACATCATAGAGATATATGTGTACCTATGTTTATAGCAGCACAATGTGTGATAGCAAAATCTTGGAAACAACCAAGATGTCCGTCACATGAGGAATAGTTGAAAAAGATGTGGTATTTCTATATAATGGAGTATTACTCAGCTATAAAGAATGATAAACTTGAAGCATTTATATTGAAGTGCATGCCACTTGAACATATACTCAAAAGTGAAATAACCCAGACACACATGTGCAAATATCATATAGTCTCATATAGTGTAAGAATTCAAAAGAAGAAATACAAATAGAAATGTAGAACAACAACTAAAAATAATTGAGTCGGATAGTTAAGGCAAACTGAATGGCATATGCTGCAGGGTACTAATCAGCTTTTCTTCTGGATGGTTAACAACCTAAGTTCACAGGAATATGTCATATTTCTAATCTCCTCTATTTTTTTTTCATCAGTGTCTTCTTTTTAGGCAGCTATTATTTCTTTTACTGCAGAGTTTTTTTCAATTTGGGTTTCCTCCTTATATTTCCATAATTGATTGTATACTTCAGATGCTATGACATGTTTTAAATATTTCTTTTTTTATTTCAGAAATTATTTCTGCTCTGAGTTCTTCTTTACCTTTCTGCTGTTGTTTGTTTATTGTGACACTTGTAATTCATATATTTCAGCTGGAATAGTGTTCTCTGCACTTGTTCTGGGTGGGCATTGGTTTTCCCCCATACATTTCTGGCTTTGATTCATTACTTAAGATGCTATATATTCAAAAATTTCTTTTTTTTATTTCAGGCATTAATTCTGGTCTGAGTTCCTCTATACCTTTCTGCTATTGTTTCTTTGCTTCCGCCTCTGTTAATTCATTCATTTCAGCTGAACTAGTGTCCTCTGCACTTATTATTGGTGGGGCTCGAGGCCTGAAATTGCATATTGCTCCTTGTCTTTGTCATTTTGTATAGTACTGGCCTCTAACCTTTTGTGTAGTGCTTTGGTTCAGTTACAACCTTAGCACAATATGAAATTTGGGTGCTGATCTATTAAGTTTGGGATTATCCAGTTATGCCTGGCCTGTGTTTAGCTCCTTTTTGCTGTAGTCCTCTGGCACAACTGTGAATCTGTGGTTCCTCTCTGTTGTGCTCATGGCCCAGGGAGCACTGGGGAGCGCCGAAGCTCTCCCACACTCACTGGGCTGGGCTTGGGTACATCAGGTGCCAGAAGAATCACAAAAATTCTCACTAACTTGGTGGGCTTGGGAGCAGGGGCTCCAGGGAGTTGCAAGGCAATTGGTTGTGAGAAATGTCTGGGGTGGACCGGGACGAGAATCTCAGAAATTCTCGCTTGCTCGCAGGTCTTGGTGGTGGGGGCTCCAGATGGCGCTTGCCGGAGGTGCACCAGGAAGCTGATCCCTCACACTCCTTTTCTAGTGTTTTGCACTGACAAATGATCTGAACTCCAGGTTCCTTCTCTGGGATTGCACCACCCACTAAAACATGGACCTGCAAGCTCTGCTTTCGGCTTGTTCTATAACTCAAGATAAGGCAGAAGTGTGACTATAGAAATACTGCTGTTCAAGGCAGCTGCTGGCCTGGCAGTAGTATGACATTCTTAGTATCTTCAATAGGAAATACAATGTCCCAGCCAGCAGCAAGGACAGCATGGGTGCTGATGAAGCCATCTGCCAGCCTGTTGAGCCTCTGTTCCTGGCTGCATGACCTCCAGCTACATCACCCTCTGAGAGGTATGTATGAAGCTAACACTCCGGTCACATACATAGAAAAGTTTTGATAAAGCATTGTTATGCATCAAAGCTTGTTTTGAAGGAGATGCAGTGTCTTTTCTGTTAAAATGTAATGACAGTGATGGCTTATGGTGAGTATGAGTGTTTTAATAGTGTCTTAATTTGACAAAGTGAAAGTTGAGTTTTTAAAAATATAGAAAAGTACTTTGAAATTCAAGATCTTGAAACTACTAGGTTCTTTGACACATTCTGTGCCTTAGTGGTCTCCTTTGTAAAATAGAAGATGTATATAAACAAGGATTGTGTACATCTGGTATGTGTATACAATTTCCAGAATTCTTAAAAACTTGTAATTTTTTGAGTTTTATGGGTAATAGGCACAAATTTCTAATTTTTTTTCCATATTTTTTTAGGGAAGGGTCTACAGGGTGTTCAAGGTCTCACTACGAGATGGAAATTATAGTGATCCACATGCTTACAACCTCCCAAGAGCTGGGATTACAGGCAAGTGCCACCACACCTAGTCTCAATTGCTGTCTCAGCATGCCCCAGGGGAGGGGCCAGTGTGGTAGGCCTAGGGATTTAACCCCCAACCCCTGTGTCTTCTTGCAGGTGCTTTAATCCATTGGGCTATTTGGCCAGCACAAATTTCTAAGTTTCTAATATACTAATAGGTTACTAGATATGCTAGTAATAAGGATACCCTTTTGTACGTTAATGAGAGAACAGAGGACTGCAGACCTCTAAGGACATCAGGATGCTGTCTGAGATCATCAGAAAAACAGACCCTGTGAATGAAGCTTTTGAACTTCAGCCTCACCCTTCACCCTCTAGACCAGAAAGGAGGAACAGAGATCCAGCTAGTCACCAGTGGTCAAGTATCTTAGGTAAAGAGAACCTATAAAATGTTTAGTCTTCAAAGTGAGGTTTGGCAAACTGACAGGTTGAGGAATGCATCCATGTGCTGGGAAGGATGGGAACAGAAACTCTGGCACTTGCGGTCCTACTAGTCCTTTTCCTGTGTACCTTTTCATCTGGCTATTTATTTGTAAATTTTATAATAAATTAGACAATAGGAGCAAAGTGTTTCCCTGTGTTCTGTGTTCCAATAGAGAAAATGACAAAACTAGAAGTGAAACCATGAGAATTCCCAATTTTAGCCAAGCTAGATAATAGAGTAATGACAACATGAGAAGGTACCACTTAAATACTAGGGTGAGGCAGTCTTGTGGGTCCAACGCTTTAATTTTTTGGGTCTGCACTAACTCTAGGTAGCATCAGAAACTAATTAAACACATAGTTGGTGTCTGTAGAGTTGGAGAATTGCTTGGCATAGAAAACCCACACATGTGATATCAGAGGTATGTGAATAGAAAAACAGATTTTCTTCCTACTACCTTCCAATGTTATTTTGAAGTTTGAGAAATATGCAGTATTTAAAGTGTACAGATGGTGCTTTTCTACTGAGCAGTAAGTATGATGTTTTAGCTAGGCATGGTGTTGCAAGCCTATAATCCCAGCAGTCAGAAGACTGAGGCAGGAGGACTGTTGTGAATTCCAGAACAGCCTGGGCTGCAAAGTGAGATCAAGGACCATTCTCATTTTCATCCTTGGACACACACACACACACACACACACACACACACACACACACACACACACACACAGTGTCAGTCAGCCCATCTGGTCTTTATAATAAGAATTAGGGACCAAAGGAAGAGTACTTCTTGTATTCTTGTATGCTACTGCCAGGGAGGCTAGGGAGAGACAATTATTCCACTTTAGTGGGTGACAGATTGTGGATTAAAGAGAGTCACCATCTCCTGTCCCAATGAACATCGTTGTTCTACCTCTCTTCTCAACCAAACTTAACACCGTTGCTATGGAACAATATCCCATTGCACTTAGTTGAAGGAGCTGGGGCTGCATCTCCCCACCCACCCTGTTCCATTGCCTGCTCATTGCTTTGACACACCTTGAGTTCCTTGTCTTGAATAATTGGGAAAACATCAACCTGAGACCTCCCACTAAAGAAAACAGAAATCTGTAGCTCTTACATGAATGAAAGAATGAAATTGAGTTAGAGTTCTCACAAGACTTAGAGAACATTGATGATGTCTGTAAGTGTGCCTTGAAGAGGAAGTTCTGGGGAATGACGAGGCTGCTTAGTGGGTCCTTGTCAAATGGCAGTGATGGGTGAGGTCTCTGGCTGTAGGAAGACATCCAGGGAGGAAGATTCTGTGCTTTCTAGGATGGCCTGTTGACTCTGCGCCATCACTGGACCTGAGGCAATAAGGGAGAGGGAGGAAGAACCTGTCTCTAGGGGAGCAGTATAGCATTGCTTAATAAAAGAAAGTCCTGGTGGCTGAGGAGGTGAAGGGTTACACAGCAAGGAAGTGGATCCCCAGTTAGATAGCCATTCACTTCACACAGCAGGCTTTCTACAGCAGGGTGTTCATGTACTTAAAACAGGCAGCTGCTATGAGCAGGCTGTAGTAAGTGACATGTACAAACACGTCACAAACAGAAACAGGGAGAGCAGAAGTCATGAAGGGAGGCCAGGGAGGCACAGCTTTCTCCCACATGCATTATATTTGGTCTGTGCTCTGTTTCCCAAATAAAAGGGAATACTACAGACAAATTGAAATAATTGGATTTTACTGCAAAAATATATTACAAGTTTAGAAAAGGCATGCCCTCATTCCAGCAAGAAGGTGATCAGGCTGTGAGTTCCAGGTCTCCAGGCTTCTCCATACTTTGTGTAACACAGATGATTTTTCTATTCACACAAGTGGGGATGTCAGATTGGGGGGCAAGTGGAGGTGTAATCCCTGGCAATCCAGCAGGGTTCTTAGCATCACCTGTTTTTTAGAGTATATTTGAGGAGTCCGCCTACTTAAAATTTTGTAGGCACTTTGCCTAGCATCCTTAAGTTAAATGAGATGGTACATATGAAAACTCATAGAATAACACTAACATTAACACTCAGCAGATACTTAACATCCATCATCAATATCATTGCTATAAAATGAAGAGAAATAAAACTCAATTTGGAAAAACCTTCATTCATTCAGTTCCCCCTGATTCAGTCTGGACAATCCCCATTAACTGAATACTAAGTCAGCTTTTGTAGAATTTGCTGTATTCAAAGTCAATCAAATCTTTAACTCTCAATGAATCCACATGAGGGAAGCTGCATGTCTGAGTGCAACTGGGTGCACTGCCAGCTCGGAGCTCTTGTTAGTTTCTTAATGCTAATGCTGTAGATGGAGGAGGGAGCCCGACAGCCCAAGTAGCTGTGAGTAACTCTCTGGGGACTAAGGTTTAAACAGAAATGAAACCAGTTTGAAAAGATGCAGAACACTCCTAGGGTTGACTTCAAAGGAACAATTCTTTGTTATGAACTTACGAGAAGAACTGAAAACAAATTGCTTGAAGATGAGATTCAATGTCTGTGACGCTCATTCATGTTGTATCAGCAATTAGTTCTTTTCTATCGATGAATGGTATTCCATTTGGATACAATCAGAATGTTTATCTATTTACCTGTGAATGAAAATTTGGATTATATTTAGTCTGTTGTTATTACAAATAAAACTTCTATGAATATTATGAAAAAAAAAGATGAAAATAATCTGTATTGGTTAGAGCTAGCATGATGCTAAAAGCAGTATTAGTCTTAAAATAACTCCTCACCGAGCTAGATCAGAGCTCAGCAGTCTAGCAGGCCCTTTCTGGAGCTGAGGACTCTGCTGGAGCTGTCACTGTACTGGGGTGGGAAGTGGTATCTCTAAAGATGAGATTTGCTTTCCTGTAGTCCAGAGGCCACCCTGTCTGCAGAGACCTGTGTGTAAATTCAGTTGCTCACTTTCGTCAAGCATGGTGGTGGGTGCACTGGGTGATTATCCTACCTCAGCACTGGTCCAGCTTTTGTTGGAGTCCGCTCCTCAATATTTCTCACCTGTATTGAGATAGAACTCTTGGCGAAGGAAGAAGAAACATGTCATTAAGTATAGAGTTATAGTCTCTGGAAAGACAGGGAGATAACGTTGGAGAATGAAAAGAATGCCGACAACAGACTCTGCAAAGAAAAATCATATTAGTAAGGAAGCAATCAAAGTGAAAGTTAGGAGTGAAAGTTAAAAAGAGTGGGGCTTTGAATGACAGAAAGCTCAAATGATATGAGCTCATAGTCCTCTGATTCGTGAAACTCAGGAAGTGTCTCCTACGTGCCTAGAGTTGACTAAAGACCTCTGCACTTGAAGATTCTTATCCTCAGCTTTCTCCTTTATAAGCCCCCAAGTAAATAGCTAGGGGCAAGGCAAACACAGGGCCTAGGAAATCAAGAAATTTGGCCCAAGTTCCCAGTGGGTGAGACATGGATCAGAGAGCCAAGCTTCTACATTCCACTGTCAGCGGGATCATTAAATCATTCTCTGCTCTGAACCTCCGGCAAAACCTAACTTTTCCTGAGACATTTTTAAATCAAAAGCTACCCATCACCCAGAACAAGATTTTTCAGGCCAGTAGGACTTTTAACAAAAATTCCCAATCTAAACTTTCCAGGTATCTATGACAGGTTTTGCTATATATAAAAAAAGCGTAAAATAATTATAAATTTTTTTTTCATTCTTCTAAGAGAAGAACAGCTCTGTTCTGACAAGATCTTTTCTTTTTCTTCTGGGCCAGTGAGAATTCAAGCTTTCCCTATGCCTGATTGCACTCAGCAGTGGCAAAGAAACAATAGCATTTGATTTGACTTTTGTTCCTACTCCCTGTAATTGTAGCTGTCTGGCCCACTTTACCTTCACTTCCACAGAGCCTTCCTGTCTTGCTACCTGACAGCTCTCTGCTCTGCACCTGGGAGCTGAAGATAAAGAGGTTGAGGACAATGGCGGCCTTCTGCACTTGGTAATTATAACATCCCTTCAGCACCCTGGTGTTCAGGCCCCTGGAGTAAATTTGCAGATCAGATTTGCGTGAAGATGGTGGGAGGAGGTTGTGTTCTCCTTTGTCTTTTCATTTCTCTCCTGATCCAGTTCTCTTCCCCAGCAGCATCAGGACCTGAATATTTTCCACGTTATCGAAACGGCCACTAGAAGCAAGTGACTCTTTCATTTTTCTTCCAGAACACATGGCCAACATAAAGCCGGGCCTGGTCGGTAATTCGAGCTCTAGTTAACATCTCAGTGGAAGGTGGTTCAGGCCTCAGCTGTTGAAGCCTGCTTGCCCCATCAGCAGGTCGAAGCTGTTCAGGTGACTGAACACCCAGTTCCTCCCCAGCTGCATCTCCAGATGGATCTAACAGTCCCACAACTTGTTTGTTTTCTTCCATTCATTCCAGATTAGTATTTTATGGCTGGTTTGGGTGCTTCCTTTTGTCAGGTCTGAATGTGATGTGATTTTATAAACAGGATTTGTGGTTTACGTTAAAAAAATCCTAGTACTTTAAATCCATCCTAGAACAGACTGTTGGTGGCTTTTTTCTTTGTTTGCTTGTTTGTTTTGAGCCAGGGTCTTTCTATGCAGCCCAGGTTGGCCTTGAGATAACTTGGCAGCCCAGGCTGGTCTTGAACTTGCAAGGATCCTCATCCCTCAGCCTCCCAAGTCTTGGGATTATAGTCATATGCCACCACACCTGACCTGTTGGTGGTTCTTGATGGTACCCTGACAATACTAGGCAAAGCCTTGAAATTCTTAGGTACTAAGCAGCAAAGACTCACAGTTATATAAAATGATTTAACTAAGTAAAAAGGGTCAGGAGAAATTTAAAACAGTTTAACTAAATATAACAGACCAAAGCAAAGTGGCTTAACCACCAGCTTTCTCCTACTCCAATTTCATTTAATCATTGACTAACATTTTTCTTTTTCTCCATAGGGCAAACCGTGGCAGCAGTAATTACTATTATTGATTATGGCAGTAGAGGTATTTTGCTTTTTCTTTAATTTTAACAATAATTTTTTTTAATTAGCAAGAGCCATAATTTTCTTCCTATGACATGCTGAAAGATATGAATTACATTTTTCACCTTCATCCCTTCTTTCACTCCTATTCTTTCTTTTTCTTTTTCTGGTACTGGGATTCAAACTTACAACCTTGCGATTGTCAAGCTGGCACTGTGCCACTGAGTTATATTCTCAGCCTCAATTGCCATTATTTCAGTTTTTTTAAAAAAATGTATTTAGTTGTAGCAGGGTCTTACTACACTGCTTGGACTGGTGGCGATCTTCCTGCTTTCAGCCTCCCCAGTGCTGGGATTACAGGCATGCACCACTATGCCAGACTCTGGCTGCTCAGGGTGCCCTGGGGACAGAGCAGTGTGGCATGTAGTGTACGGGACAAACTGTGGTCCCTGTACTTGCCTAAGCTTGCCTAAGCAGGAGCTTTGGTAGGTTGAGCTGTCTTGATGGCTCCCTCAATTTTTTTTTTTTTTTTGGTGATGCAATAATGTTACTTATAGCACAAATGATAGATTGTTTACTCGGAAAATTGAATTTCTTGGAAAGAATATATGTTTTAGTAGGGCAGTATAATGATAGTTCCTTATTTCTTACATATATTACTTATATATTTTCACATTTATTTAAAATGTTTCTTAGGGGCTGGGGAGATGGCTCAGTGGAGTAAGTGCTTCCCTGGCAAGTGCAAGGGCATGAGTTCAATCCCTGGTTCCACAAAAAAAAAAAAAAAAAAAAAAAAAGTTTCTTAATATTAATAGGTGTATTTACTATACAATTTAGTTCTTCCTAAACTGTTATTTATTTTTTGATCCCCCACCTCTAAACCATTATTTAATTAATGATAGATTTTACATTTTAATACTTCTTACAAATAAACATGAGGGGCCAACATCGCTCAGTAGAATAAGCACTTCCCTGGCTAGTTCAAGGGCCTGAGTTCAATCCCTGGTTCCACAAAAAAAAAAAAAAAATCAATTAATTAAAAAAATAAAGACATGGATGATGGCAATACTTCATATAGGATTGCATTATAAAGTTCTTATGGTTCTAGCAGATAATGTTCATATTTTGTATGCATCGACACACAAATTTTACAGAAAATATATCTTGGACAGCTTTCCTTCCATCCCTTACTCCAAGAATGAAAATTTCCTTGATAATAAGAGGGACCATGAAAAATGAAATTGAGAATAGCTTTCAGCAAAGGTTAGACACAGAGACAAAGCGTTAAGACTCCGAAGGAATAGACTGCGTGAGGTGACATGTGTGCCGCTCATTGCTCAAGTCATTTAACTTCCCTGCCCTGGAGCTCTGACAAGGAAAACCAAGGAGATAAAGTAGCGATAGCACAAGGGCCCTCTGTGACTCTGGTAAGTTGGGACACAGTGCCAGAGTGTTAGACATTACCTAAACCTTCAGCTTATTAATATTTCTTTTCATTGACCAAACTTATTGATTAGTTTTTATGTTTGGTTCAATATAAATGCCTCATGTTTCTTCCTACTTGGCCACTAATGCTGTCCTATTCCTAAGGTGGGTGTTCGGAGTATGCTGTGCTCTGATCTCTAGTGCCAGATGTTATGAAAGGGGATTGTTTGACAAGTAGGCAGAATAATGTTTCTTTCAGGATCACCTTCTCAGTATTCATAAGAATACAAATGAGTACAAGCAGTTTCCAAAGCAAACTGAAGCAATTTGGAAAGAAAACCTATTGTAGACCAATTTTTCTTTTCTTCAAAAATGAACACTACAAAAATATTTTGCTGACAAGCACTAGCCTTGTCAATACTAGGTGTTGTGATTCTGAGGACACAAGGATAAAGGGTTGGCGTCTTTTATGTGGATTAACTCTTTTTGGTTTTGTGTCCTATTTATCGAAGTCTTGATTTCTCTTTTAATTAATCATAGTCAACAGATTATTGACATCTGTATTATGGAAGAAAAATGGATTATTAGCTGTCAACCCTGAGATTTCTTAGAGAAAATGCAGTGTTGTGTATCTAAGTAGCTAACATTTTTATTGCTATTTACCATATTTCCTATTTCACAATACCATTAATATCTTTCTGTTAAATAATAGTAATGGTGCACTTGACTGAGAAATGACACAGCCCATGTGGTAGACATGTTCCTACTTAAAGCTTTGGCTCTCAAGTAAAGATTTATGGAAAAGTGTAAAGACCATTCAGTATGTATCACATTCACAAATTATGGTTCTCATGAATGCTTCTTCCAGGGATTTTATATTCTATTGATTCATAATAGATTTCCTAAATGTTACCCAATCCGGAAATTCAGTGACATACATGGAATCTGTCAGGTAACCATCAAAAGAATATACCTAAGATTGATCCTTGTCATTAAATTCACTTTGTCCTATGCACAGCAACTTCCGGAAGAAGTGGTTGAGTGTATTCCTTATTGTAATCAATATTGCGCTGTGACAGGATTGGCAGAGAACGAATTAATTCTGTTGGTGAGAAACTGACTGTGGACCAAGTCCTCTAGGGATTTATCAAACTAAAAGCTATAGGGCTGGCTGGACAGCTCAGCAGACTGATGCATCTGTTTAGGCAGAGCACACCGACCTGGGTTTGATCCCTAGCATGCTGTGTCAGCCCCTCCTGTGGGACACGCTGAGCTGGTGATTGAGACTGGGAATGGTGCCGCGTGCCTGTAATCCCAGTGCTTGTGATGCTGACCACAGGCAGATCACAGTGAGACCATGTAGACCCTGTATTAATAAATAACTAAGTAAGTAAATAAGTAAATAAATGCTGTAATGTAAAATTTACCTTCTTACTACTGCATGTTCCCAGTAAATCTTTCTGTGAATTTGTAAATATATGAGGCTATATATATTTTTTTCTGGGCCCAACTCATCCTATTAAGGCACTTATTTTGGTGGGAATGCTTTCTTTGTCTTTCAAGAGTATCATTAGCCTGCACTTCAGCAGTAATGACAGAAAAAGGTATTATACATTGCATTGAGACAAAGCCCGTAGAAACGCTGTGCTGTTCCTTCAGAATATTTAGCTGTTTCATAACTATAACTAAGACCGGCCAGCTCCTCTCCTCCTGCCATATCCTGTCACCCCTCAGTCTACAGTATTTGATGGCCATTAAGGTGCAGAACAGAGCAGCAAAGCCCTTCAGACTCAGTCTTTAAAAGCATCTGATTTTCATTTTTTCCTTTGGCATTTTTCACACATATCCTTTTACAAACTTGATTCATTTCTTTTTAGCTCTGGAAAAAATATTCTCTGGTTGGAATGAGAAATCAGGAATGTGGGGATTCATACATGGTGTGCATGTGTGGTTAGTGGTGTGTATGCCATTTGTGCACATCACTGATGGGGTGGGAGTTAAATCATATTTGGATCCAGTGTGTGGCAAGAATACCTCAAGTGCCAACTTCAGGTCTTTGAAGTAACATTCTGTACAACCTGTATTGAAGCACTTCTGGCCAGTGTAAAGCAGAGGAAGTGCCTACTGAACGAAGAATATTTTTCTTCCCTTGCCATTCAAGCCACACAGGAACATTCTTTCAAGTCATCTGAAAAAAAAAAGAAAAGAAAGAAAGAAAAAGAAAAGAAAAAGGAAAAAGCCTCTCAAAGTTTTCTTTATTTTTCTTCCACTGAGTGAGGACATAATGACTTATGATATGAATGTTTTCTCAACTCAAGCTCTCTCTTTGGCTCTCCTCTGAAGTAGAATTTAATAAACAGAATGGATTCTTGTAGACCAGCTATAATGAAGGGTGCCTTCTGGGATGTGAGTGGTTCGCTCTGCGGAGGAAACGGCAAGCGGAAATTCCTCACCCCTGCTCTGAGAATCCAGGACCTTAGCTTATGCTTCTCCAGACAATTTATGGGGAAACTGAGGAAATCGTTCCCTCTCATAGAGTTACCCTGAAGCTTTAGTCCATCACAGAGAAGCGACAATACTTGGGGAGCACAGCCTACATAAAATAACCCTATATTTTGTTTCCAAAGTTTAATGAATTTTCAGGTAGCTTTTAAAAAAATGTAGTTCGTACAGGGTCTACAGCATCTCATTACACAAATTGGACTTCTAGTGATCTTCCTGTTTCCAGCCTCCCAAGTGCTGGGATTAGAGCCATACCCTACCACATCCAGTCTCAGTCACATCTCAGCGTGCCCTGGGGGTGGGACCAGCATGGTTTGTGGTGCTGGGGATCTGACCCTGGTCCTTACACTCTGCCTTGAAAGGCACTTTAGTCCACTGTGCTATCTGGCTGGCCTTGCAGGTAGCTTTTAAAAAGATCAATCTACAAAGATTACAATGTGCTAAAATTAGAATCAACTTAAGAGAATTTAAAAAATTATATTAAACCCACCTGTGCATATCAAGGACCTTAGAGATTTGAAAACCAAGAGTTTTGAACTGGCCAAAGGAACCACCAACCCTATCATGGAGAGAGAGAGAGAGAGAGAGAGAACTTTATTAGCTTTGCATTTTCTGGGTTTGTAAATGCTTTTCTGTTTGACTTCCTCTTCAGCCAAAACAGACATAATGATGTGCAGCTTACTTACCTAATTGTGTGGGCTGTAAACTGTGGCAGACAGCTGTGAAGAGAGCTGTCCACCAGACCTGTTGGGCACACAGCTTTCTCCCTCCCTTGTCCGAGGGAGAGCGCTACTTCCCAAGCCTGAATGCAGGCCCAGATGAATGCAGGCCTAGTTGGGACCTTTTCTTCTAGTTCAACAAACTGGGTGCAAAGTATGCTGGCTCTGCCACTCCAAGGAAAGTACAACAAAGAGATAAATAGGCCAGGACCCATCGAATCCACCTGGAAGAAAAAAGTTCCACCTAAATTGTTACTGGTTTCCTCACAAGGTCAAAAACGTGCTGGCTAGGAAACCTTACCCTGGCACCACCTGGGAAGCTGGCTGTTTCTGAGCAAAAAAGGAAACCTTTTCCAAAGTACTACATGTGACAACACGGCTGAATGCCTCACAAGGGGCCCCTGTCCTTCACTTCCTTCTTTAACATTCCATTATCACAAGAAAATCAGTCTTTAAAACAAAACAACCCACCCACTCTGTAACCCCACCTAGACCAGCCATCCCCTGGGACTACAGAGAGGATCTCTCAGCAGTGAGACAGAGGCCCACCTGGGCTCTTTGTTCCCTTTGCCACTTTTGTCCACGAAAGGAGAGCTCATAGCACCTGCATGCAATTTCCAGTAGAGGCACCTGCTGCTGAAGTGAGAGCCCTTAGGTACAAATCCATTGTCCAGATCCCTGTCACCGATGAATAGATCCACTCACTGTGAATCAGAAACAGAGGTTTTCACAAAAAACAAAATGAAAACTGCAAGATCCCCAAGTTAGAGGAGCCAGGTTACTTTTCCTGATTTGTATGCATTTACAAACAATGGCTGGAATAACAAGATCATTTTTCTAGGCAAGTCCCAACTGTCTTGCAGCATTGTGTCTTTTGTGTCCTCGTTTAGGAACCTGGGACGATTTTGCTTTGAGGTTATGAGTACATAGGCAGTCTTAGAGCTTCGGTACAGCACCAGCAGTCTCCAGCCTCCCAGTGTGAGGAATACCTGCTCTCCAGTAAGAAATGCTGTCTTGGGGTGGAAGTGAGAGAGGAGAGAAGGTCTTGAGTTCAGTCACTGTACTAGACCAAAAAAAAAGTGACGAAGTTGCTGTTAATTCAATGATGTACTTGTTTGCTTCAGTATAAAAATATCAATTTATCTTTATCTCTCTAGGTGTCATGAACCGTCAGACAAGGAAGTGCGTTTAGTCTGTGGCTGTGATTGGCTCCTGGGTACAAGTGGTTGCTAAGCACGTGTCTACTTGGGTGGTGCTGGCATCAGTTGGAAAATTATCAGGCCATATGTGCTGCCTTCTTACTAGGGGTTACAGCTGCAAATGACTGTGTTATCAAGGGGATTTGTGTTTTTAGGTTGGGCTAGAGGAGGCTTAATGACTGCTCATCTTGTATGGGGCCGATATAATGATTGAGGAGGAGGGGGAGGTTCTACAGTTAGACTGGACTTGGGTTTGAACCTAAACTAACTTTCCTGAACCTCAACTGCTTATTGTGGAAAAGGGAACTAATTGTACCCACTCCATGAAAGGTGTACGGTAAGGATTAGGGACCACCGAGCCCTTTCTTCAGAGATGGGGTATGCTACATGAGCAGATGGGTGCTTATCATTCTTCACAGAAACAGGGCTCTGGGACATGGAGTCTCATGCATGGACGTGCGACTCTCAGCAAGGGCACAAATCCTCCTTCCTATGTGCTCTACTGCCTGACCTGCCCTGGAACCAAAGGAGATTGGGATTCTCCTCCTGGAGAAGACAATGGACTGATGATGAGCCAGCTGTGTTTCTAGCCTGCAGTTTTACACTTCTGCACCCTTGGAAGATGAATTCTTTGTACCAATGTATTTTTCCCCTTTCTAACTCTTCCAAAGTCCGCATAGTAAGCATGTCATCAGGCTGTAGCTAAAGGTGTTCAGCAGGGTGTTTCTCAAGACATTTCTCCTTAATACCACCTAGAAACACATGTAACAGGTTGCAAATATTAAGAGCAAGTCATAAAATATGGTAAGAATAGAATCATTTTTAACAGAGCAAGACCCAGACCCAGAAGATAGCAGTATACTTTATAAATGTGTCATACATCATAATTATGTTTCTAGGCTTCCAGGCACTGTTGAGATATAGAAATTTCAAGTCAGAAAGAGCCTGTTTTCACTGGGAACACTGCCGAAACCTCTCAGTTGTATCTGGTGTTGTTTCTACAGCAGTTTTGTGTCACCAGCCATAATTATGAATAGTCGCCCTGCCCTGCATGAGTCACATATTCCCTGTGGGCTCCTGTGCCTTGGTGTCCCCATAATGACTTCTTAAAATGTTGTGTGGATTACAAAGTTTTTATTCATCCCATCTTTTGTTTTTGCTAAGCAGTTTGGTTCCCACAACTACTATTTCTGTGATGCAGAAAGGATCCCGACAATGTCTTTCTGATGAGAGTTCAAAAAGAGAATTACTGTGCAAGTGACGGAAATGTTAGCCAGTTGATCTCTTTATCGCGGGGTAGCGGACTACCTCCTCGTGGCGGCAGTTGGCTGATCTGCCAAGAAAACCTGAGGGAGTGTTTGTGAAGGTTTTACATGTTATGTAAGCTAGTTTATTTTGGGAGCTGGGGTGTCGTGCACTGCGGCCTTGAGCCACATCTGCTTTATTTTCATAATGCCCACTCCATTCTTGGTGCTGAAATTTGTGCAGGGTAAGCAGTTACTAGGAGAAAGTGAGGCTTCCCAAGCAGGGAGACAGTCCCATGAAGCTTGATGAACTCAGCCCAGAGATAACATCAATCGGGAATTTAAAGGCACTGCCAGTTATAACCCAATTGATTGCCTCTGGATACTCCTCTTTATAAGTGCATCTGAAATTCACTTGTGAGCCTCAGCCTTTGATTTCTGAGAAAAGTCTCTTTTATTGGCTCTCCTCCACTCAGTTAAGTATTTACCAGAATTTGTTAATGAACTCATAATGCAAACTCGATATACATCTAACTCAAGTTTCTTTGAGTGGTTCTGACTTAGTGTTTTGGAAATTTGTACCATAGGATTTTTGTAGCTCTATACATGCTTGCTCCTTTATATTGCTTGGCAGAAATGTATGTCTGGTTATATATATATATATATATATATATATATATATATATATATATATATATATAATCTTCAGAAAGTTTGAGGCTAATCTTTTTTAACACGTCTTCTTTAAATTATTTTGACACTTGATAAAGTATAATTTTGTTTTGAAAAAAGCAAAAAGTTTTGTTACCAGGAAATTATAAAATGAGTGATTTTACCTAAGTCAGTAATTAATGGAGGGGCTACTAAGATGTTAAAACCAGTGCAAAGAGCACTTGAAGGTGACATACAAAATCAATTCCACAACAAGAAAGTGTTCAAATGTGATCTTTGGATCATAGATAATCCTAGTTCATGTTCAGTGTCCAACAAGTGGGTGTACCTGATTCATGCTGGCAACTCTGGGTTGAAATTATTTGCATCTCACCTGGATTAGTATCTCCATGTTCATCTCTGCCAGGAGAAAAATGCATATTGTAAAATGTGCAGCCAAACACCTGTCCTCAGAATATAATGAGCAATTTGTAAATATTGAGAGATAATCTAGAGTTGACTCTCATTTGTAAAAGCAAAAACTAAAACAAAACACAGAGCTAAAAGTGCTTATTGGATTCCTCACCTCTGTTTATTTTCTTATCCTTTGTTCCTGCCAGAATGTTAGAAAGACTTGTGTAGTGCCACTTCTCCTGACTTCTTTTAAAATTTTTTTGATATTCTTTTGTGTGTATGCAGGGTCTCACTATGCAGTTTGGACTTGTAGTGATCCTCCTGTTTTCAGCTTCCTTAGTGCTGAGATTATAGGCGCATGCCACCACGCCTGGACTCTGTCGCTGGCAGTGCAAGGAATTGAGCCCTGGCCCCTGCGCTTACCTAAGCAAGTGCTTAGTCCACTAAGCTATCTTGCCAGTCCTTTTCCTGACTTCTTTAATCCACTACAATATGAATAATAGCCCCATTATTTTTTTGTTCTGGCTTTTGCTATGGTTACTTTTACTTGCTTTTAGGCCTAGTGAATTTTTTTTTCTTCCTTATCTTATCTGACCTTTCAGCAGATTTTGCATTTGACCACACACATCGTACATAACTCTTCCTTTAGCTTCTGGGACTCATCACTGTTAGATTTTCTCCTATTTCTTTGGGATTCTTCTTTGCTTCTTTCATATTCTTATTCTCTGCTACCCTGCTATGAAATCTTCTACTTAATCTATATTAAATACCCATCCTCTTCTATTCTTCAACAATTTCTTGTCAGATATCCTGCAGGCTAATAATTTTAGTTACTTCCATTTGCAGATAAAGTACAAAACTGTATGTCTATGATAGATACTTCAGATTGTACGTCCCAGTAAGTGATTGCCTCGGTGGAACTCCTTGACAAGTCTCCAATTCAATAAGAACACACCTAAACTTGAACTCCACTGCCCAAAATTCCGATTAAAGTAAGACCTCTTCTGGGTTCCATATCTCAGTGCATTAGCTATTCAGTTATCCAAGTCACAGCCTAGAGAGCGACCCGGGAGACATCACTCTCTCCCTGCCTGGTCTCCTCCAGGGCAGTGGTGGGAGGAGCTCACTAGAACTCAAGTCAGACTTTCAAATTTATTAATTTATTTGTATTTTAGGAAAGGGTCTACAGGTTGGTCAGTATCTCACTACTAGGTCAGACTTGACCAAGGGCTGGGATTATAGGCGCATGCCACCACATCCAGTCTCAATTGCTGTCTCAGTGCGCCCTGGGGGTGGGGCCAGCATGGCAGGCCTGGGGATCATACCCCGGCCCCTACACCTGCTTGGAGGTGTTTTAGTCTACTGAGCTATATGGCTGACCCTCCAGACTTTCAAATTTAGAACACTCCATAAAACAGGTGTTTGATTATTTGATGTGCCAATTCATCTGAGAAATGTCAGCTAGTCCGCATTGCAAATCTATCTGTGGTACTTGTACCTCCCAGGAAACATCAAGTGTTTGCATGAAGAGGGGGGAAGTGAGCAGGGAAGATACATGGTCAGCTGGATTCTGTTAGTGCCGCTTCTTGCTCAAGCAGGGAGGAAAATCAGGATTATGCTCCAGAGAGCTGAAGCAGATGTGACAGAAAGTGACTTTTGTTTGCCTCACTTCCTTACTTCCCACTGATCACAGTGTCTGCTTATGAGTTAAAAAAATAGACATTCATTATAAAAATTCTGAAAGCATAGAAAAATATAACATATAGAATGCAAACCTACTGCAAACTCCTCATTCAGATGAAACTATTGCTAACATTTTATTGTATATTATTTTATTTATTTATTTACATATTTTATTTATTTACTTTGTACAGGGTTTTGCTATGCAGCTCCGACTTGTAGTGATCCTCCTCTCTCAGCCTCTGCAGCACAGAGATTACCATGCTCGGATCTGGGGCCAGCATGGCATGCATTAGCAGGGATCAAACCCGGGTCCTTGTGCTTGCCAGGCAGGTGCTTAGACCTCCTAGGATTCAGTGGCACACTAGGCTTCTTAGACTATTTGTTACCTTTGCATATTTCTGTTCTGCCTGCCATCTTTCTGCCTGTCTGCCTATTGAGAACACATAGCACAGAAAGATAAGTGACCACAATAGGACTGAAACAGTAACATTCACATGCTAATAATCAAAGTGGCATTTTTCCATTTGCTCTTTTCCTTCTCCGTTTTTTGTTGTTGTTGTTGTTTGTTTGTTTCTACTTTATAGTGGAGACAGAAGGTAAATTTATAGCAGAAGAAATTGCAGAATGCATGTACACTAGATATTGGATATCATGAATCAGAAATACATTTTCTGGGCCAGTTAGATAGCTCAGCCAACTAAGCACCTGCTTAAGCAAGTTCAGGGACTAGGATTTGATTCCTGGCACCACATGCCATGCTGGCCCCACCCTTGGGAGCTCTGAGCCAGTGACCAAGTCTGGGTGTGATTGTACACACCTTTAATCCCAGCACTGGAGAGGCTGAAAACAGGAGGATACTACAAGTCCAAGCTGCCTAGTGAGACCTTTTAAAAAAACATTTATAAAAAGAAATGCATTTTCTATCTTGCTGTGAACTTTTAATTTAAATTCATTAGTTACTGGATGTTGTATCAGAAAATCAATATTATGAGGCACTGAAAACTTGATTTCAAACTGAGAAGTCACTAGAATAAACGATGCTATGTTGTTGAGTCATGGCCATTGCTTGACCAATTTGCTTTCTGTGAAAGCCTGAGAGAATGTGACTCTCCTTAGGCACACTCTACATCATTGATCACTTTCCTCTATTGCCCCATAATCTCCTTGATCAGAAAATTTGGGACACAACTGAGTTACATAACATTACAGTACAAGTTCTCCTATGGCCTGAGTCTTCATTAACCTTGAAAGGGTAGGGCCAAAATGTGGCTGATACTCACAAAAGATCTACAAACTGTGGTAGGGTTTCAGGTTAAATCCTGAGGGGATTTGACTGACCTTATCAGATACAAAAGTTACATTTCTTGTTATACAGGTCTTGCTTATCTTGGTCTTAACTCAGCAGAAAAGTATGAAGACCAAGTGTAAACAGTAAAGCCACATTAATATGCTGAGCTATAAAAAGCTCAAGTCAACAACTTTGGACATTTCCAGTCTTACGGAAAACCCACTACTCTTATGGACTACTGGACTATATTGAAAGATTCTGCTGAATTCAAGCACCTACAATATTTAAATGACAATGGAATGCTCATCTCTGACAAAACTAACAAAAAAAGTGGGATAGAAATGAATGACTCTCTTATATCTGTGTACTCAAAATAGTTAAGATAGATATACAGCTTCATTCTCTTAATAGAATAGAGAGGTTTGTTATAATAGTATTTGAGACAGGATAGCATGTCTGCATTTTGTATAATGAATAACCACTATGACAACAATATACAATGTACTAATTCTTGCAAATGTGCCAGCAATCATTTGTGAAACTGTCTCATTGATATTTGTTTCTCAATAAAATTATTTAAAAAAAGAAGATGCTACGTTATTGTCACTGAATACTTTGATTTTGACCGTTCTTTGTGCCTTATTGTGACTTAGAGTACTAATGTCAAACAATGATTCACTTTATAAATAGTTCATTCTAAAGTAATTTCAGAATAGTAACAAGGAACAAATATGACTTATTTTGATAAAATTATCCTATATTTATGTATTTCTCTATATTTGGAAAATATGCTACAAAGGAAGTTCGTAGAGGTAAGGACTGCCAATGATTGATGCCACTTCTGAGTTTATACATCCTATAGTTTGTTGCTACTACGGGAGCTGTTTGGTCATATGCTAAAAATAGGTACAATATAAGAGTGATAGTCCTAAATTAAAAACTTGTAAAATCTCCCCTAGTAAATAGAAGATAAACAGAAGCCAGCTTTCTTGAAAATAGCGGGGTTCTTAAGATAAGGAGAAAGTCAGCAGACTTATGGAGCTTCCCACATGCTCAAAATAAAACTTTCCATCTTGCATGGAGATTAAAGATGATCCAATTTTGTCTTTGACACATGTGTCAGAGATGAGTTCATATCCATTATACCCCTTTTCTCTTCTTCTGGGCCATGCATGTAAGGCTATATATCCTACCCTTCTTTGCAGCTGGGTGTCAACTTGGGACTGAGTGGTTGTCAATAGAGCATGGACAGAAGTGAGGCCACACTCAGCATTGGCCCAAGAACATCATTGTTCTCCCTCTGTCCAAGTTGGCAGGACGGAAGTTTCTATGGTTTAGATCTGGGAAGCTGTCTTAAAGCTTCACATATTTGGAAGGCAATTGGACAACCGGGTGCTGGAGTCATTGCTAATCCACTCATGAATTCATAGCTAAGTGTGTTAGGTGGTGGAGCTTGGTCAGAAGAGGCAGATCACTAGGGGCACAGTGGCATGCTGTACCTCCCTACCAGGGCCCTCCTCCTCCTCTCTCTCTTTCTCTGCTTCCTGAGCAGCTTTTCTCCCTCAGATGCTTCAGATATGCCATTCTTGTCTTGCAGTCAGCCAACTATGGACTGAATCCTTGAGAAATCATGAGTCAACATACCTCTATCAGTTTCAGGTTTTAAGAATTGTGTTTCAATGAAAAGAAAGTGATGAAGGCAGAAGTGAAGGATTCTGAGAACTCTTGCACATTGGAAGAGCTGCAAAGTAGAAGGGACTGAAGTATTGAATCACTTCTTGAAAGACTGTTGGTGCAGTATTTTCACAGTTATACCAGACAGAAACTACAGCTCTCTGAAGCCACTATCATGCTGGGATCAAGTAGGGCAGTTCATTTATCTAAGATAATTATCAAAATTATATGTACATATCTATTTTTATTTCTCTTTTGCCCAATATATTCCTGATGGGGCCACCCTTCTTGTCTATATTTTTTCCCACTTTTCTCTTCACTGAGCTAGTATTTGCTATTTCCTAAATTCAGCATCTTTTCACATCTCTTTACCTTTGTGTATTTTTTCTTGTTTGCCTGCCCATTTTCAAAGGAAAAATCATTTTCCTCCTTCAAGGAAAAATTTCAGCATATTTCCGTCTGTGTAGTCATTCAGATATCCCTGCCCTCTTTCTTGTCTATTCCTTTATATACCCATTCACCTTCTCAATCACTCATTTGTCAAGTATTTGCTGAGTAAGGCAAGGTATCAGGTCCCAGCAGCATGAAAGAAGATCGATGCTGTCATGTCTCCTGGGTCTAGTGTGGCTAACATGCCGTCAGTGCTGGAAAGTGTGCTTATAGCATGCCTGTACCCACACACAGAAGCAACCTGACTATAGGTGGGTGTGAGGAAGAGTTTCTTGAAGGAGATGATGCTTGACCCCAATGTGATGAAGAAGTAAGAACACGTTTGGAAGATGAAACAAGAGAAACCGTAAGTGCAGGATTCAGTCTAAATAAAAGCATAGGGCTGGGGACAGAGCTCGGTGGTCTAAATGCCTGCTTGGCAAGTGCCAAAGACCTGGCTTTGATCCCTGGTACCACATGCCGTGGCAGCCCCATGCCAAGCCAGTGACTGAAACTGGCCATGGTTGTACATGCCTGTAATCCCAGCACAGAGAGGCTGAGATAGGACCACTGAGGCTAAGCTGCATGTGGAGACCCTGTACCAAATAAATAAATAAATAAATGATTAAAAATATATATTTTTTCTAAACAAGGGCATGAAGCCTGGTCTAACGGCCATGGAAAACTGAGAAGTAGAATAAACCCATAACAAAAGTGGCAAGAGGACTGGCTAGGGCTGAAAAATACCCAGTAGACAAGTTACTGTTTATTGTCCTGATATTCTGGCTATCTCTATAGGACCCAAGGGCAGGAGCTGATAATTATTCACTTTTAGGTACTCAGTCCCTGACTTTATGCTGATATAAAATGTCAGCAAGTGAGAAGAACAAGAGTTAATTAACAGTTTTTCAGGCTTTCTTAAAATGAAAAGAGGCAAATCTCAATATACAAATAATGGAGACAAAAGTTACACTGACAAAAACCTGCAGTGATAGAAAAGAGTTTTGTAACATCTGTTTCCCTCTCCAAGGCCAGCATGGAGTCTATTTTGGTGACTTTTTCTTCTGTGAAACAAGAGTAACAACACTAAATTTGATAAAAGTACCAAATCTAGAGACAACTTGGGATCTGAAGTCCAGCTCTGCACAGAAGTCTTGTAACATGTGTGGATCGATGAGACTATTTTAACATTGTTGAATAAAACAGCCTGTACTGAGAAATATAAGTATAGGGATAAAGCCTGGGCATGGCTTATTTTTCAAGTAGAACCAAATTCACATTAATGAAATCTAGGCCTTAGGAGGAAAAACAAGACAAAATGAAGACTTCTTTGCAAAACACATTTTAAGTGGTGAATAGCCATGATCTTTAAAAGATGTTTTGTTCCTTTTCTGATCATTAAAATGTGGTAGTAGGTGTTCAATGTGAAAGAAAAACTATGGAGAATTCTACTAATTGATGTAAGTAGTTAAGTTTTAAAGTATATCTTAAAAGTGTTTTCAAATACACACACATAGGTAGGCTTGAGTTTTACCGTTGGTCTCATATTGCACATTATATTATTATTTTTATTTATTTGGTATAGGATCTCATTACACAGCTCATACTTGTAGTGATCTGCCTGTATCAGCCTCCCTAGCACCCAGTTTCACAAACCAGCTTGGTATAGGGCCAGAATGACATGTGGTACTGGGAATCGAACCTGGGTCTTTATGCTTACCAGGCAGGCACTTAGACTAACGAGCTATCTCTCAGGTCCCACATGCTATTTAATAACCCAGTGTTCTACCTTAATACCTCATAGATATGTTTCATACTTGCATCAGACTACAAATACAGTAGTTTAGATAGTTTGTACATACAACCCACTACATGAATTTTCCCCAGTTTCTCAGTTAATCAATGCATTTTGAGTGCCAACCATTGTTACAGACATTTAAGGTTTACCAAGTAACAAAATACAGTCCCAATAATTGGGGGACAAGGATCAGAATGCACGTAAAAATGCTTTCAGGAATTGGTGAGCGTCAAAGAGAGGATTACAAAATTCTTTCTTTCTTTCTTTCTTTCTTTCTTTCTTTCTTTCTTTCTTCTTTCTTTCTTTCTTTCTTTCTTTCTTTCTTTCTTTCTTCTCTCTCTCTCTCTCTCTCTCTCTCTCTCTCTCTCTCTCTCTCTCTCTCTCCCTCCCTCCCTCCCTCCCTCCCTCCCTCCCTTCCTTCCTTTTTTTTCTTAATTTTTGTATTTTCAATGCAGGGTCTGCAGGGTCTCATGACACAGATTGGACTTATAACGAGCCTCCTGTTTTTTAGTCTTCCAAGTACTGGGATTACAGGTGCATGCCACCATGCCCAGTCTCAGTCACCTTCTCAGCGTGTCCTGGGGGCAAGGGATCAAACCTGAACCACCAAGTCTTTCTAAGAAGGTGCTTTAGTTCACTGGGCTGTCTGGCTGGCATGTAAAACAGTGTCTCTTGTACCCTGAAAGGAAGTTTGGATATCATAAAGAATTGGTTGTTTATTTTTCCAGGGCTGGGAGTTGAACCAAAGCCTTCACATTCAGTTTACCCACCAATCCTTTTTATTTTATTTAATTTTGCATTTTGATATAGAGTCTCACTAAGTCATATGTTGAGCAGCTGCTTTCCTGTTTCAACCTCCCAGAGTGCTGGGATTATAGGTGTGCACCATTAGGCCAGTGTGACTTTACTTTTCTTACTGTATAGTGAAATTAGCAAGAAAGTAAGAGAAAAGCACTGAAACTCCCTGAGACCATCTTCCCAGCTGGAGTTTTAGTGGCAATATGAGGTAAAGAAAGCAAAGACTAGAACCCAATGCTAGGAAGACCACCATAAAGTCAGAAAAATCTTATAAATTCATGATTGCCTCCATGAAAAAGTGGGCTAGAAAGTTCTACCCACTGCCTAAGAGACATGATGAGAAAATATTTTCTGTTTGATGTATTTTTTTAATCCGGGAAGAAAAAAGCTGAAGTCTCTTGAGAATTCAGTACTACTGCCCTTCCCAGTGTGGGTTTGAGGTTTAAATTTATGCCACCTGCATGAGCTGGGAAACCCTAACCTGAGACATTAGCACAGAGCTGTCTCTGCTTGACAGTGGCCCAGTGCCTGGCCAAAGCCAAAGCCAGTCTTTAGAGTCTGAGCCTTCTGAATTGCTGTAGGTTTCAGTTGCTGAAACTACTCAAACATACTGAAAGAAATAGAGGAATTAGAGCCATTACTGCTATTCAAGGCATGGGAAGAGCTTGAAATGTTTACCGAGAAATGAAAAATATTGGTAATTAAAGATTGAAGTATCTAAGAAGTTAGAAAGCATATAAACATGGTGGAAGACAGGAATAAAAGAAAATACAAAATGAGTGAAGACAACGATATGACGGTTTCAAAACTGCAGCAAGCAGGTTCTTTTAAGGTCTAATCAGGTAGAAAAACCTTAGAAAGAAAATCAACAGAAAAGAAGACAAAAATTTTGAGAAAATGAGAGGTATAAAAATTAATGGGGTAGATATAAAGATGGTATTGTCCTAGTATGAGATTTTTTAGTGCCATGAAATGTGACAATTGGAATAGAATAGACAATTTCCCTTAAAATTGTAACTTATAGCTGAGTGTAGAAGAAATAGAAAGCTTGAATTTCTAAAATTGTTTCAGAAATTGGGTCAGTATTTTAAAACCTACCCACCCAGTAAGCAATGCAAAATTGCTTGGGGTTAGAGGCCTTACACCCTTAGCTAACTTCAGAAGATCTCTGAGCTGGAATACTGCAGCTGCCAGTGTAGCGAGAAGCAGCAGGCCGTGAGGTGTGC
Source organism: Ctenomys sociabilis (assembly GCA_004027165.1). Classification (NCBI taxonomy): domain Eukaryota; kingdom Metazoa; phylum Chordata; class Mammalia; order Rodentia; family Ctenomyidae; genus Ctenomys; species Ctenomys sociabilis. Next base: position 33,174 of record PVKA01010078.1, on the reverse strand, counting down.
AGAACAAAATTCCAAGGTGCAAGATGCCCAAAGCTATGAGAAGGGTGGCAAAAGGGTCAGGGAGATAGTTCAGTGGTATAAGTGCCTCTCTGGCAAGCGCAAGGTCCTGAGTTTGATCCCTGGTACCACAAAACAAAGAAGGATGGCAAGAAGAGCAGACTCAAGCAAACATGAAATAGAAGTGAACTACAGACATTTATACACTGAAAACAGCTAATATTTATTGAGTTCTACTCTGATCAGATTGCTGTTTTATGTACATGATTCCCAGTGCTCAAGCATCCCTGCCAGGTGGATACCATACCCATGTTTAGAAGAGGACACTAAGGTGTAGTGTGGGTCAGTGGCAGAGGCCACAGACTAAGCCAAAGAGTGGCAGAGCCAGTCTCCCACTAGTGGTTTGACCCAGATTCAAACCAGCCTGGTCTTTAAGTCAGAGAGAGGCTTGAGGGACTTGCACCGTGCCTGAGGAGAAGGTGCCCCACAAAATGCTGTCTGGAGCTGGGCTTCTCCACGTGAATGCCCCTGGACCTCAGTATTGGACAGGCGGGAGCTGCTAGACATGCATGTACTGAAATGCTCAGGCCTCGGCCCAGACCTACTGAATCAAAATGCTGTGTCTTAATACACTCACCTCCAGCCTAGTGCATCTACAAAGGAAGAATGGTGTGATGACAATTACCTGGACTTGCAAGTTACAGAAGGCTGGACTGGAGTCCTAGCTCTGCCACTTTCTCTTTCGCATATGTTGGTAGTGCCTGCTATTATTCCATGCGGATGTGGTGTACTGTGGGGAGCTGTACACACATTTAACATTTCTTGATCATTTCAATCTTATTACTCTCCTCTTCCCTTCCTCCCTTTTCCATTTGTTTCCTTCTGCATTTTGAAAAGTCTGTCTCCTGGTTTTCTGTCTTCTCACTTCTTTTTTTTTAATTCAATTTAATTTAATTCAGTTCAATTTAATTTAATGTATGTATATTTGTATGTATGAACACATTTCATGTTTCTCATATAATATAAAAATGCATTATTTATCTTTTTGAGTCTGGCTAATTTCATTCAACAAACTTTTTCTAGTGACATGATTTTATTCTTCTGTGGGGTTGAGTAATACTCCATTGTGTTGTGTGTAAATATCAGATTCTCTTTATCCATTTATGTGTTGATGAGCATTTGGGCTATTAGCAGTTTAGCCACTTCCTCTTATGTTATTTTATGCATCATTTAAAATCTTTTTGCTCTGGTCTCTTACTTTTGAGTTTTTGTGAAAGTTAGCCAAGACAAATATAAAAATATCTACTCTATAAGTCAGTGGCTAGCACATAGTAGGTGTTCAAAAATGTTTTCATTAGTGTGTGCTGTTATTTTTTTTCCACATGCCCAACCTGTCTTCTCTTACCCTCTTCTTGGGCACTCTGCACCCCTGCTGCATATGGGGAAATAGGAATTGGAAAGAAGACAGACATCTCCTAAGCTCAGGACAGAAGCTGGGCTTGGAATTACTTTAGACAACAGGAGAACAGGTAATTCTACAGGAGCAACATAGGGGAGAAGAAGAAGGTGAGTATACCAGAGCCATTTCTAAGGAAGCTGGGCTGGTCCCGGTCCCAGGTCAGACATAGGGAATAGCGAAGCTAGAGATCTGGATTTTTGTTTGGTTGATGTGTGCAGTATGATTCCAGTTGAAAAATGAATTCAGAAGCAAGCACAGGGTCGGGGCTAGGGCAGTGCCTTCATCTCTCAACAAGTAAGTTTGAAGTTTGGTCTGTGTGTGTGTGTGTATGTGTGTATCGGGGGTAGAACTGTACCAGCGTAACACCCCAGTGTTCTTTGTTCTTTGTAATCAGAAGCACTGTCTCCTGTGTGACAGAAGGGCATGGCAAGACTGCATTCCACAAACACCTGGCAATCATGTCAGGGCTAAGTGCAGCACTAACAGGGAGGCATCAATCAGGACCCAGAGTGTGGGGAGAGAATGGAGCCATCACTAATGAGTAGGCTAATGGAGCTTGATGAGCAGTGGAAATCAATGAGGCAACAACGGCCTGCCATAAAAACAAAAAAAGGGAGCAAGGCAAGAAGGAAGGCAGGCCATGTTGTGGTGTAGCTCAAGTCTGTGCTGAGCCTAACTCAGAAAGACAAAATCCACTGCAATCTCACACCATCCCTGTCATTTTCACAGGCCATGTTTGTGGGTTATGGGCCATGGCCATCAGTTCAGGTCATTCAGTTATGTAATAATTAACTACCCATATGTGAAGGGCCAGACAATATACAAGGAGCTGAGAGTGCAGTTTTTGTTGCTACTCCTACCATCCTCTTCCCTATCATTTCAGCGCTCAGCCTCACCCAAAAAGGACTCGTAGATCTCATTAGCTACTTCTAACCTCCTACCTTGCAAAGTCATAATCATTGAACCTAATTAAGAGATTTTTATGGTGCTATTCCTACCTGCTGTCTACCTAGAACAAGCAGCCCCTGTGATATGTGAAGCCCATACTACTTGGAACACAGACACCCGGTGAATGAACACAATTTGAACACAAGTCTCTGGATCCTTTGGCCAGCCTTCATGTTGGCCAAGGGGTACCTTCAAAGAGGCCTAGATTTTCATGTACAAGGATCGCTGTCAGCCACCCTGACCTCCTTCCTCACAAAGCAATCATAATCTTTACTGTCAACTCTGAAGCCCTTAGAGAGCAGGTCCATCCTTTCCTGACACAGATGCTAAAGAACTTGAGAGTAACCTCTAGATTGTGTGTGTGTGTGTATGTGTGTGTGTGTGTGTGTGTGTGTGTGTGTGTGTGTGTGTATTGAGATGGGGGCTAGAACTATGTCAGTGTGAAAACTCAGTGTTTTTTTGTTCTATATAATTGAGGGTGCCCTCTCCTTTCTATGGATGCCAATGTGGTAGAGAAGGGCACCCCTTGCCAGCATCAGGCATGTATTCTCTTTTTGATATTTGTTCCATTCTAAAGATCTTGTGAGGATAAAGGGAACAGAAAGGTTTGAAATTGCTCTGCTTTTCCAATTAAAGACTCTCTTAGAGGACCTTGCAAGGCCTCTGTGCAAGGTCTAGCAGCTGCTGCTTTTATTATAAGAGGTGACTTGAACTAAGAAAAATGAATCAGAGCTGTGCTCTGTAAGCAAGGGATATTATTTCTTCATCTTTGGCTGCCACCAAAATGCTGGGAAAATTAGAAAGTAATAGCAAACCACTGTGAATGAGAATAAGGAATAAAACAAACATTTTATGCCCAAGGAAAAGCTTCCCATTCCCTTTACTTTCACAGGACAGTACTGGAGCCTTCTCAGGACCTAGAGCCACATAAACAATCATTTCCATGTCCTAGGAATCCAAATGCGCTCTTTTCCTGGGGTATGCATCCTCTACCTTGACAGAAACACAGACAGAGTTTTAATCAGATTTATTTTATGCGCCAAAATTGCCTCTTTTGTCAGCAGGAAAGAAATCCAGTCAAATAGATATTCCTGTAAAAAGCAGCATAAGCGTTTTTAAAATTAAATCCCACCTTGTCAGACTCAGCCTTTCTTTCCTTTCTTCCACTTACCTTCAAATAAATCACAATTTCACACTTGGCAATGACCTGGCTTCTCTTTGCTTCAAGTGCAGGAGTAACCCACTGAAAAGAAGAAAAACTGTTGTCCAATTACACTCTAAGTATATATTCGACTCCCATTGAGAAGCTCAAAGACATAAAGGTCCGAGTGGCAGGGCAGGCTTTAAATCATCTCCATGGCATTCCCTACTTTGCTTTGGGATTAAAAACTGTAAAGTCCAGACACTGCATTCATAAGACATCCTGGCACTAATGCAAGGGCATCTGTCTGGAGTTGGGAAGGGTCCTCAGGCTTACAGAAAAAAAAAAATGAATATGGCTCACACAGGTATGTATAGAACTCCTGAGACCTGTGGCCCACAGGCTGGAGACTCCAGAAGAGCCAATGGTACAGGTCCAGTCTGAGTTGACAGGCCTGAGAAATATGAAGCTGTGGCATATATTCAAGTTCAAATTAAAGTTTGAAGACCAGGGTTACAGCTTGTAGATATTGGGACTGGGCTGGAGAGACTGCTCTGCCTTAATTAGCCTCTTTATCTTATTTAGCCTGTAGTGGGTAAGACAACTCCCGTGACACTCATGTCCACATGTTTCAGGGTGATCTGCTATATTCAGTGTGTCTTCTGACAGCCAGAATACAGTGCAATTAAACATCTTGGCAGCCTATAGCCCAGTCAAACTGACATGTAAAATTAATTATCACATAGAGCTAATAAGGAAATGTAAAAAATGGTTGTACATCTACTCGTTCAGGTCAATTTAGTTAAATTAGACTAAATTCACAGAGGAGAAAGCATACTCTGAGACAGTGTGGCCACCTCAAGCTGTTACTTCCTTCCGGATTGCCTGGCATTGATTGGGTTAGTTTAGTTTACAAAATTTCCAAACAAGGACAAGTTTGGACTGTAAGCTCCTGGGAGAGCAATGACACATCCTGCTCTCCATTTGTGGCATTTTGAAGGCCCTAAATGAAAACATTCTTAATATTTAGCTTTGAACTATCTTTCTTAGAGTATGCGTAGTGGTCAGTGTGGAGTGCTGGTTTGGAAAGGGCAGAAAAAAGAAAAGCTGAGAATAAATGCAAATGTCTTTGACTAGTCTTCGTGGTGTGCATCTCAGACTGTTACTAGATGCACCATGTAGGTCATCTCCATTGACCACAAGTGCTGGGACCCTACAGAAACCCAGAATTCTACTTGAATTCAAATTCTGGCTCTGTAATTTGATAATAGTGAGTTTCAAGCGTGCCTATTATCCTTGGAGGATTAGGCTGTGGTGAATTTTATTCACCCACTAGATGAGGAAAGTAATACTTGTTTGATTTCCTGTTTCATTTAGCTTTGAGAAAGTTAAAAAAAAAAGATAAGGAAAGGGATTGTAACACAATGTAGAGTGTAAAATAAATCCAGGCCTGGGGAGATAGCTCAGTGGTCTAAGTGCCTGCCTGGTTCGATCCCAGGTACCACACACCATGTCGGCCACCAAAACCGGGTAATGTGCCACATGCCTGTGATCCCAGCACTGTGGAAGCTGAGACAAGAGAATCAATATGAGCTTCTGAGTGACACTCTGTACTAAATAAATTATTTTTTAATTAAAAAAATAAATCCATACATTCAGGAAACATTTCTTGAAACCAAGGTGAGATAAGCAGACTTCAGCTCTCAAAACTCTAATAATCTCATCTAATAATTGTCTATATGTTATGATTTAAGAGGTAAAACCAACCCATGGGTGGCTGAAGACCAAGAGTAATGTACAGAGAAGAGCAGTGGAAATAGTCAGCACTTGTATAGCAAATCCACTCTAGATTTGGTTTCCAGGAACTTGTGGAGGGTAGGGAGTTTCTATCTGACATAAAGTAGTATTCATTGTCCTTCATCTAGATCTCAGACACAGCTTTGAATATTCTGCTCCTGTGCTTCTTCTGGTCAGTTTTCTAAATATCAGCCTCTTCTCCCTATGATCACTTTTAAGAAGTTCCATAAGAAAACTGGAAATGAGAATCACTTGTCCTCCGAAGGTGATTAGATGCCCTGATAGTTTGTGGTTATCCAATGGTTATCCATTCATGTATGAATGTACAGATTGTGTAAAACTGTCTCAAAATTGACCACACTTAACCACTAATGGACAACACATATGGGAATTCTAAACTTCCACTTGTTTAAGAATAGCCTTCAGACAACTTTGCAGTAATTCTAGAAATTCAAGTGAATAACCATGGGAATGCTTGACTAGACTTTGCCATTTCTTGGTATTTCTAACCAGCCAAACCATGCCTTAGCCTCTCTGAAATTAAAGTTTTATTCTTAAAACTATATTGTTAATGACAGAAAATCTCTCAAAGTTGCAAATCTGAGCTGCCCAGTGTGGTGCTCCTGGAGCTGTCCTGTGCTAGGACAATGGGCTGTGCTTCCAGGCTGGGGTGCTTGCTGTTGTGGCTTCTGCAAGTGATCAGAGGACCCCAGAAGCTGGGCACTGGGGAGGTGTCCTCAACAAGGAAGCTCAAGTCCCAGTGTGGCACAGGGTCTTAGCACTAAACTCTTTCTGGAAACGGGACTGCCCTTCTTCCAGCCAAGCAAACACAATACAAGGATGCCTGGGTATAGACAGCCAGAGGTCCCCTGGCCTATCCAATCATGACTTTGCTCTCCTGTATACTCGTGCTTGCTTCTGCTTTGGATACCCTTTTAAAGATGTTTCACCTCTTGCTAGATCCATCTCCATGTAGCTAACATGTCTGATAACTGCTGCTGCCCAGGGGCCGAGCAGGCCTTATTCCCACCATGCAGGCAGATAGGCAGGAGATGGGGCCTTGCCTTCCTCTGCTCACCAGAACAGTGTGAGCCCTAACTCCAGCCTAACCAAGACCCTCATTCCTGTTTTCCAACCCTCCAGCCTCTGTTCTAGGTTTTAGAAACTTGTATTTCCTCTGGATGCCATCTGCCCTGCTGGTCACTCATTTGCTTGATTTCAGCTTAACTGTCACCTTCACAGAGAGGCACCTTCTCGGTATGTCTGGGTTGTGCTGCTGTTTCTGATTCCTCCCTTCCTTTGTGCCTTTAGACATTCTGTATTTATGTTACTTATTTCTCTGTTTCTTAAAAGGCTTGTCCATCACAGGTATAGCCTAGGGCCTAGCATATTATGAAATACTGTATCATGCAGTACAGTACCATACAACACAACACAACACAATGCAATACAATACAATACAATACAATACAACGCAATGCAATGCAATGCAATGCAATGTAATGCAATGCAACGTAACACAATGCACTGCAACATAATAAAATGTGATGTAGTTAATATACATTGACCACTTGACTACTGCCACGTACTGTGTTAAATTCTTGCATGTGTATGAATTTCCATAATCTTAATTATAGACTTAGGTAAGAACTACAATTGTAGCTGGTACTGCAAAGTGAAACTTTAAAAGTTAGAAATTTTTGTTTTGTTTTATTTTATTTCAGAATTAAGTTACTTCTCTAAATGTTCTTCTGCGGAGCACACAGCCAACGCACTCTCTCCTCTGCTCAGCCCAAAAGGAGTGACAGACTATGTAAATATTCTGACAGGATATGGAGAAGCTAGCCCAGGGCCTGGTTTCTTTCGCACAAGGAAGAGGTGCACAGGCTGGAGGTGGCTGGAGGTGACAGAGCGAGGGTAGAGATGGCCTTGTCTCTCTGTGTTTTCTCTCCTCTGCTCCTTACTATAAAACCCCTCGTACATGTACATAGGGGATAGAGAGATGAAGCAAATAGGCCCCTCTACCTCCGTAGAGCTGGCTTTGAACAAGTCCCTTTTTATTTATTTATCTATTTATTTATTTGCTGAATTGCACCTATAATATTTAAATGACAATGGAATACCCTTCTCTGACAATGCTAAACAGAAAAAAAAAAGGGGGATACAAATGATTGACCATTTTGTGTCTGTATATTCAAAATACGATAGATATACAGCTACTTTCTCTTAATTCAATGGATAGAAAGATTTGTTCTAATAGTGTTTGTGGACAGGATATGATGTCTGCATCTTGTACAATGAATAACCAGTAAGACAACGATATGCCATGTATTGATTATTGAAACTAATCGGTTTCAATAATCGGCCTACTAATCGGTTTTGAAACTGTCTCATTGCTATTTGTTTTTCAATAAAATTACTTTTTTTTAAAAAGTCCCTTTTCTTGGTACCTAAATGCAAGCGAAGGTGAGCATAGGAGCCTAAGCGGCTGGTGACACCATTGTATCCTTCCCTTCTGTGGTAAGAAAAACTAAGACTAGATGAATGAGGTCATTTCCTCCTGAGTGCCGAGCTGCTAGGGTGCAAACCTGGGCACTGTGACTCTAGGGCTAGTGTGATGGCAGATGGCCTTCAAGGACACTGTCCAATGCTAGGCTGTTTTTGTATCCCAGGGCTGAGGCAGAGGGACTCCATCTTGTGCCCAGCCTACAGAAGAGAACACAGCCCATTTGGCGCACTTCATGGGGCATGTCTAAACACTGGTTCTGGAGGAAAATACACCCAGGCAACAAAGTGCCTGTGGACCACTCGATTTGCCAGACATTAAAACTTACTGTAAAAATAATAATAGAGCCCGAAACAGTAGCCAGTAGTGGGACTGAAAAGGGAAGAGAAAACATCTCCAAGTGCAGATGGGAACTTGGTGTCTGGTAATGATGACATCTTAATTTGTGTTGCAGGGAAGTTTATTCAATAAATTTGAGTTATCAAAAAATATCAGGATAGCTACAATATAACTTACATAAAAATCAGGTGGACAATGTACTTAAACTTTCAAGGATAGTGATAAAAATGTTATAGGAAATTTGGGCATTTATGCTGGGAGATTCATGCATTAGAGACTTCTCTCTCTTTTTTTTTTTTGGTCTATTTTAAAAATAATTTTATTGA
>PVKA01010078.1:0-24561 GCA_004027165.1 Ctenomys sociabilis | reverse complement strand
ATTGTCTTTGTAGCAGTTATTCATAGTACAAGATGCAGACATGATATCTCTTCTAAACACTATTAGTTCAAAACTTTCTTCTCATTGAACTAAGAGAAAGTAGCTGTATATCAATGCTAACTGTTATATATATACATAGATATATGTATATATACGTGTAAATATATATATATATTTCACTATATATACATATATATGTATATATATGTATATATATTTTATTTTTCACTACAAAGTGGTCTTTCATTTATATCAAAGGGATAGTTTTTTTTTTTTTTTTTGGTGGTAGTTGGGATTGAACTCAGGACCTTGCACTTACCAGGGCACTTGCTTTTTTTTTTTGGAGATTAGGTTTCACTATGAAGTTCAGGCTGGCCATGAACTCTGTAGCCAAGGCTGGCTTCAAATTCACAGCTATCCTCTTGCCTCAACCTCCCCAGTACTGGGATTATAGGTGTGTAGCACTATACCTGGAAAGGCAGTTTTTGAAGATGAAAAGGATACAAAATTAATTAAGGGAAACTTTTAAATGTAGAAAACTTTGAAACATGTTATAGGAAGACATTTAAAGAATCAACGTATATTGAGAAATGTATTATATAAGTAGCCTAAGGTAGCTAATATATAAAAGTGTTTGTGTAGTAATAGCCCCATTTTCCTAATGCGTAGGAAAGACCTCTTAAGTACAAGTGAATACAAGGAAAAAAGGTCACTAGATGTAATCACAAGCAGTTGCAAGTTACAGACAAAGCTGTCTTGACATTGAAAGCAACCAGGAAAATTAGAGAGGCAAAACACCATTTCTAATACATGAAAAAAACATTCCAGGGTTGAGAAGAATCTGAAAAGATGGCAGTGCTGACCTACTGCACTTAAGAAACATTAGCAGCCAGACATTGTGATGCATGCTTGTAGTCCCAGCACTAGGCTGAGGCAGGAGGATCATTGTGAGCTCAAGATCAGCCTGGGCTACAAAGTTCAGAGCAGCCTGAACTCCTTAGAGAGATCCTGCTTCAAAAAGAAGAAAACAACAATAAGGTATTTTCATGTGATCATAAAGACATCCAAACTCCTTTCAGTTAAATTAGTGCAAGCATGATACAAGGTATGACCAAATTTGAGGAGTCAGCATGCTGTGCCAGCCTCACCCCCCACCCCCAGGGAGCTCTGAAGCAATGACTAAGACTGGCATAGAGGTACATGCCTGTAATTCCAGTGCTTGAGGGCTGAAAACAGGAGGGTCACTACAAGTGTGATTTGTGTAGTGAGACCCTGTAGACCCTGTACACCTTGTAGTAAAAAAAAAGTCTGGCCAGAGGAGATAGTTCAGCAGTGTAAGTGTCTGCCTTGCAAGCACAAGGTTCTGAGTTTGATCCCCAGTGCCAATAATAATAGTAAATTTGAGGAGAAAAGATAAAATGCTAGGTGTCTATAGATTTTCTACTCATGCCAGAGACTTGTATTTGATACTTGAGTATTTATGAACTCAGCTGGCCAAAGCATGCAGACAAAGAAGGGAGGGACTCTGCAGAGAGGACAGTTGGTATTGGTGAAGTCAAAGTTAGGATTGGAGGCACTTTGAGGTATAAAAATGCAGAGCAATAAGACCTTTAACTTGGAGAAGCAGAACCATATTTCAAGGAAGCCATCGCTGTCACCAGTACCTGTAAATGGGCAACAGACCAGTAGCCAACATGAAGATTTGACTATTGACCTGAAGAATTTTAGGAAACCAGGAGAGAAGACATTTATCCAATGTAGCTGCCTCATTGTGGGCAATCTCCCCCCTGATATCACTGAGGAGGAAATGAGGAAACTATGAGAAATATGGGAAAGCAGGAGAAGCTTCCATTCATAAGGATAAAGGCTTTGGCTTTATCCACTTGGAAACACGAGCCCTTGCTGAGATTGCCACAGTGGAGCTGGATAATATGCCTCTCTGTGGAAGACAACTGTGCATGGGCTTTGCCTGCCATAGTGCATCCCTGACAGTCATAAATCTTCCTCAGTACTTGTCCAATGAGCTACTGGAAGAAGCCTTTTCTGTGTTTGGCCAGGTCGAAAGGGCTGTAGTCAGGATGGTCGAGGAAGACCCTCAGGAAAAGGCACTGTTGAGTTCTCAGGGAAGCCAGCTGCATGGAAAGCTCTGGACAGACACAGTGCAGGGTCTTTCCTGCTAGCCACATTTCCTTGGCCTATAACTGTGGGACTTCCAGAAAATCTTCTTATATAGAACCAGCAATTTCATAAGGAGTGAGAGCAGCCACTTTGATTTGCACAGCCTGGCTCCTTTGAATATGAATATGCCATGCCCTGGAAGGCACTTATTGAGATGGAGAAGCAGCAGCAGGATCAAATGGACTACAAGATCAAGGAAGCCTGTGAGAAACTGGAGATGGAGATGGAGGCTGCTCTCCATGAGCACCAGGTTATGCTAATGAGACAGGATTTATTGAGATACTGAGAAGAACTTTGGAGAATTGAAGAGCTCCATAACCAAGAGGTCCAAAACCGAAAGCAACTGGAGTTCAGGCATGAAGAGGAGCATAGGTGCTGTGAAGAAGAAATGCAGTGGCAACAAGAAGAGAGGATGCAGCAACAGCAGGAAGGATTCCAGGAAAACTTCGCTGATGCATGAGAACAAGAGATACGGATGGGGCACATGGCTATGGGAGGTGCTATGGGCATAAACAACAGAGGTACCATGACCCTTGCTCTGGCCCCAGCTCCTCCAGGACCTGCCACTATTATGCCTGATGGAACATTGGGGTGACATCACCAACAAGTGAACACTTTGGCCAGGTTATGGTGGAAGGAATTGGGACAATTGGTGGGATCCCTCCTGCTTTCAATCGTGCAGCTCCTGGAGCTGAATTTGCTCTAAACAACTGTTGCCTATACTAATAAAGTTGCAGTGTCATTTCCTGAAACCCTTAAAAGAAGGAACCCTTTTGGACCAGCCAGAATTCTACCTTAAAACCATGTTATGGATTCCTCCCAATGGTTAGGTCTTCTCTGCCTGCACTACTTTAAGGGAGTGTGCTGGGGGTACAGGGTAAGGGAGGGTGATATTTAATAAATTCTGTGTGCTTTATTTAATCAGTTCTATGTGACACATTCCTGAAATTTCAAATATAATGAATTGCTGAAGGCTGGGGAGACCATGACCAAATGATTTCTTAGAGTCCCATTGATCTCGAGCATTCTGGTTTTTCTTTTGTTCATCGTGTTTTATTTGCTTTCTGTACCCTCACACCCAGAGACACTGCCACATACACCACAAAAGCCAAACATCTCCCAGTGACCTTAGCCCCAATGCTCCATTTGCTCCCAGGTGAAAATTCAGGCAAATATCCAAGAGGCCACAGACAGCATATGTATGGTTTTGTTATAGCTCATATAGAAAATTACCCTTTCGTATACTAAAGACATTTTCCCTTAGAGATTTCCATTTTAGTATATCTTTAGAAAAATTTATGTTAACTTGCCTTCATCGTTTCCTTGGGTAAGGACATCCCAGAAATGACGTTTTTATGTTTATGATGTTGCTGTTCGCAACTTTTCTTGATAGGCCTAGTACAATCTTGGAAATAGCTTTGCTGTGTGCCAAAGGTCTGACAGTAGCTCTTAGCCTTGCCTATCTTAGGTAGTTACATTGTGCATTTTTTATTGGTGTACCATGTTTGATTTATCCCTGATATCTTAAATTTGAAGTTTTTCCGAGAAATGGAGCAATAATACAGCATCAATTTATTAATGATTAGAGTACATTTTTTTCCCTGTATTTTATGGAAGGGTCTATAGGGTGTTTAGGGTCTCACTACTAGACCAGACTTGCAGAGGTTCTCCTGTTTACAGCCTCCCAAATGCTGGATTTACAAACATGCACCACCATGCCCAGTCTCAAATGCTATCTCAGAGAGGCCTGGGGGTGGGGCCAGCACTGCAGGCCCATTTGACTGGCCCTTAAAGTACATTTTAAGAGAGAGAGAGAGAGAGAGAGAGAGAGAGAGAGAGAGAGAGAGAGAGAGAGAGAGAGAGAGAGAGAAATGAATCTGAATCACAGAGCTCCAGAACACTTAATGGACCTACAGAAGAACCAGGAAAGAAGCTGGATCTTGTAGTGCTCATGCATTTTAGTGGTCCTTTGAAGTGATTAATGATGCACATGGTGTGTAGAAGACAGTAAGCTTCCCTTAGTACCTTTTTCATTCTGCTTACACCTTGACTGCTTTTTCCTGTCACCTACATCATCTTTTCTCCAGCACACTCTTATGCAGAACAAGGATATGCTCCACCAACTGCCCTCTTCAAATCCTGACCTAGTTGGTCACTTTCCATGTGGACAAAATTGGGCTGATTATTGAACATCTTCATGTCTTGTGTGAAATTATCATGGAAATTACATGGGAATATATATGTCACCCATGAGAACGTTCAGCATTTGTAGTATTGGGAGCTTTGCCAAGTCGTAATGTTATTAATTCTCAAAAAATATCTTAATTTCAAAAAGTCTCACGAAAGTCTTCCTGGTGGATTCTATAATTCCTTTTTATTCCTCCTTCCCAGACAAAGAAACTAAGTCTTAGCTGGAGCTAAGAATCTATGTGCTGCAGTATAACTACACTTATCTAATCTACTTTCCTAATCTACTTCAAAGATGGTTGTGTTAGCATAGACCAAGGTTACAGCATGGTCTTGGTGCTTCTTTCTTTTTCTGTTCTGAACTATCTCAAGTTGTATTCATTTATCTATGAAAAAAATCCATCAAATCTTTTGCCTCCATCATTTTCCTTTCTACCTTGCTCACGTCTTGAGTGAGAATATGCTGAGTCATCAGAGTTCACAAGATTTTCCAGCCCTGTCCCTTGAGACAGCATAAATGACTGTCTCTGCGGTATGTGGCCATGGGCAGGAGGAAGATGGTCATGTCTCTTGCTCATCCTCAGTCCACAGACTATAGCCAGAGATTTTGCTCCTCTCTTTGAGGAAGATCCCTTTGCTTTCATGGGTGCTGTCTATTCTTACTTAAAAATCCTGCTTTTTCATTCTGTGTGATACATTTTCTTCAATACCAGTCTGCCACAGGACACCAGCTCCCTCTGTGTTTCCTGCTTCCTCCTTACTCCTCATGGGCCAGTGCTACAGTTTTCCCTGGCTGTGTAGGAGTTGGGAGGAGGTGAGGTTTTGCCTGTGACACATTATTTCCTTCCACCAGTGAGCAGCTCTTCCAGTGCTGTCTCTGGAGGACATGTTGCAGCTCTTGCCTGGAGCTGCCCTGGTTCTTTGGTCTGGGCTCATGTACAAGTCTAATTCAATTTACAACGCAGTTACATAACTGTTCCCAGTCTCCAGTTGACCTTGATGTCAAGCAGCGGTCAAGTTGTACCAGCCCGGAGAAAGAAGGAGGAGTCTCTGGTCAGCTCAGGAGAACATTTGAGCTGGGGTTCTTGGATGGAATGTAGCCCGGAAAGGCCAAACCAGACCAGTAAATTCTTTGGAAAGGTTGAAAAGCAAGAGTTGCTGATTTCTGTAATGTGGGTGCTGTTGACCTTCAGAGTAATCCTGTGTTCCTCAGATGAAGAGGCCGTCTTCTCTATACTTCATCGTTAGCTGGCCCCAATAGCAAGTGTCCCTAGGAGGGTCTTCAGCTGGAGAAACTCTTGAAAATATACTCCAGCACATTCCTTTCCAAGTAGTAATGGTTTTACTCAGTTCTAAATAGGGGCAAGAATAGCTAAGTTTTGATACTTTTCCTTCTGATCTTAATAAAGTCAGAAAACCAAGGATTTTAACTTGAAAGCAAAAAAGTATCAGAGAGCAGATTAGTCAAACTTTAGAAAATTAGTAAGTACAATATTTTTCAGAGACTAGATTGTGTGTTGATTTTGTTTTCTGTTGTCCCTTCATACTCAAACAATATCCATGAGTCTGGGCTAATATTCAGATATTATTTGTTGAGTGATGTATGATAGGGTATGTAACTTACAGATTTTAGAAACTGTAATACCTCTAGATTTTAGAGAGGTTTTTCAAAAATTCTATTGTATGTATTTTAATGTTTTATCTGTTCAGTACAAAGATAACACTAATTCACATTGTATGAATGTACACAAGTGTCCCTACATGTAGTGATTGATAATTACTCAATGGTTGCCTACCTAAGATAGTCACGTCAGTAGACTGTGCCCAGATTTAAAGGCTTGTCTTAAACATTGTTCATCTGCCCAAGCATAACCATCCTCCTGGGCAGCACTAGCCTCATGAATTTGAGAGTTCTGGAGCTACCCAAGGTCTCTGATTTATTTACTTATTTTATTGAGAAACAAATAGCAATGAGACAGTTTCAAAACTGATTAGGAAGACAGTTTCAATAATTAGTACATTGCATATTGTTGTCTTCGTAGTGGTTATTCACTGTACAAGATGCAGACATGGTATCTTGTCCAAGCACTATTAGTACAAATTTTCCTTCTCATTGAATTAAGAGACAGTAGCTGTATATCTATCCTAACTATTTTGTATATACAGATTCAAAATTGTCCTTCATTTATATCCCCCTTTTTGTTTAGTTTTGTCAGACATGAGTATTCCATTGCCATTTAAATCTTGTAGGTGCATGAATTCAGCAAAATAATCCAGTATGGTCCAGTAGCCCATAACAGTAGTGAGTTTGTCAGAAGTTGTTGACTTGAGATCTCTGGTTTAGAATGGTCTTATGTTTGGCTTAGTGTTCTTCAGTCATCATCTTGAACTTGTCAATAATTGTTTGTAAAACAGACTCCTTTTTCATTTTTACTCCCCATTTGGAATTAATTCTGCCAAAAATGGAACAGATGCAAGGCAATGTTACCTATTATCACTCACGTGTGTGACGACCTCATGTGACAAAAGCAGGTGCTTGTTGACTAAGTCAAGGTAACAGCCAGGACAACATACACATCAGGAAAGGAACTGTAACAGTTATAAATCACAGAAAGTTATTATCTGATTTATAACCCTTCCTAATAACAAATGCATGATTCATATATGCTTTGAAAAAGAATAATCACATGTATAAATTCATGACCTTCTTGATAGCTCATCTCTGCTTTGGACTGTGCTGCTTTGCCTTGATAATCTTCACCTGTCAAAAGCTGATCAATTTTCTGGGGTGTGAGCAGTCATAAGTCATCCAGATTACCTACCCAATCTGTTTTGACAACACTAAAATTTCCATTCTAGACTATCTTTGTTGTTTGATCTTTTTATGCTTTAGTATTTGATCACAACCACTTTGTCACTTCAGTACATGTTATTTAGTGTTTTAAAAAGTCATTTTCAAGTCACATTTGTTTTTCAAAAATCTTGCTTCCTAGCAAACATCCATATGACAATCTATGTAATGTTAGTTTCTCTAGTACAGCATAACATTGAACTAGGCACATAATAGTCACTAAGGTAGCATCTAATTAATTAAATTGAACTAACAAGCAATTAGTAATTTCCCATCTACCATATATATGTAGCAAGTTTTGCATATCTTTTGTTGCTGTTGATTTTGTGGTTGTTTTTCTTTTTCTTTTACTTGCTTTTTTATTAGTGTATATTTTTGATACATAATCATCACATTCATTTTTTTTTGTATTTTAGGGAAGGGTCTACAGGGTGTTCAGGATCTCATTACTAGATCGAATTCATAGTGATCCGCCTGTTTACAGCCTCCCAAGAGCTGGGATTTCGGGCACAGTCACCACTTTCAGTCTCAATTGCCTTCTCAGCACAACCCGGGGGCAATGCCGGTACAGCAGTCCAGGGATCGAACCCCTATGCCTTCTTACAGTGCTTTAATCTACTAAACTATTGCATTCATCTTAAGGAGCTTTCAGATATCTTTTTGAGATAAAGGTAAAACTTTCTAAACTGTTGTTTTTGTTCAATAACTTCCCAAACTTTAAAATGGGAAACACATTAACTAATAGTTGACACAAATTGTTTATATAAAAATGAATTTATACCTGTTTATAATTCCAAATTTGGGATTTGAAGAAAATTTTGGACAGATCAAGACTTTGAAACAAGTGGTGCTGGTCTGTTGGTAGATTCAGTTTTCCCTTGCTCTGCAAAACCATCTGATGCCTATTTTCTTTCCTTTTTAAAATTTAATTTAACTCTATTCATTATTATTATTATTATTGTATTTTAGGGAAGAGTCTATACGATGTTCAGGGTCTCCCTACTAGATTGGATTCATAGTGATATACTTGTTTACAGCCTCCCAAGAGCTGCGTGCCACCATGCCCAGTCTCAGTTGCCATCTCAACACATCCTTGGGGCAGACCTGACACAGCAGGCCCCTGCACCTGCTTGAGGGTCTTTAATCCACTGAGCTATCTGACCAGCCCCTTTTTATTTTTTAAAGAGAGTATAAATTAGAATTAAAACAGGGAAAAAATTAAGTGATACAGAATTTTACTTAAAGTAATATGAATTTCACAGTATTTGTTGTAATGCACAGCACTGCCTTCCAACCAGTTATTTACATTCCCAGATATATGCATTTAAATTGGAAGAAGAAAAAACTAAAGAAAGAAATGTGTAAGGAATTAAGAAGAGAAAAACTACAATTGAAAAAAGGAGACAAAACAAATTATTATGTGCTCCTTTCCATAGACCAGCAGAAATGCAACAGGACAGTTGTCCGTGTTCATCTCATAACGTTCTGTGTGTTTATAATTACCAAGGATATTCCATGGCAGCTTGTTTGTTTGTTTATTAAAATGTCACGTCACTCAGCCCATCATGGACCAAGCAGCTTGGCTCTCATGCGGGTCTCAATGTGTAGAAATGAAGTGATTGCTCTAAGTTGAGCTGGGGCCAGATCCACTCAGCCAGACAGCTCTTAATTACTTCGTTTACTAGGTAGGGCTGTTCTGAAATATATTTTCTTCGCAGTGGAGAAAAAGTTTTAAAACTTGACTTTCACTTCACGCTGAGAGTTAAGTGTGAAGAAACCAGATGGAAAATAACGAGTTCCTTCAATACTGTCTTGGCTGGAGAAATATTTTTTCTTTTGTTGCATATTGCAGCAACCTCAGGATCCTGTTTGCGGGAGCTTGGTTCTCATTCACTGTGCTGCCTTCCTTTCCGGGTCCAGGAGATTCCAGACAGGGCATTGTTCTGTCAGGGCTCCTGGGTAGTAATGACACTCTCAAGCTCCGATACCTACAGGGTACCTAAACTTCTCCTTCTTCCAGTATATGCGTCCTGGTGAACAGAGTTCTCTCAGACACGACCTTTTGCAAAGAGGCTCAAGCATTTTAAAATGCTTTACTAAAAAAACAAAACAAAACAAAAAAAAAAAAAACCTTAGCCCAAAAACATCAAAGCAAAACAAACAAACAAAGAAAACATAAAATGAACTCATCTAAAGGAACACAAGGAAATAATCATTTACCACATCTAAACAGTCTACTTAGAATAAATAATTACTGGGGAATTAATTTAAAGTGTCTAAATAGGTATTAGTATTATTAGAAAGTAATCTTAAGTCAATATCAAAGTTTAAAGATTTGCACCTTAAAAACGTCTGCATTTTTCTATGACTTTTCACAAGATCTGTTTTGTATGAAAGTTACTGTCATTGAAAAAATTCAGGGCATAGAAATGGCTCAGTGGCATAAGTACTTCCCTGGCAAGAGCAAGGGCCTGAGTTCAATCTCTGGTTCTGCCAAAAATAAATAAATAAATAAATAAAAGTTCAATCCTTCACTTGCTTTAGGTTAATAAATCTCTTTTTCTTATCTTTAAGGTTCTCAAATTGGGATTCAGATGACAGAGGTGATTCCTTTCCAATCAGTCAGGTCTGTTCCATTTAAAATCATGTGTTCTCCATAATGTCCATCTACATTTGGCACTCAGAGCACTTATGAAATCTATTTTTTTGATAATGTTACTTATTTCCAAGAGAAAAAGAAAAAAATTAAGGAACTGACCACTAAGAAGACAACAATATACAATGTATTAATTATTGAAACTGTCCCATTAATTAGCTTTGAAACTGTCCCATGGCTATTTGTTTCTCAATAAAATTATTTTTAAGAAAAAGATCTTAAAGTTATTGGGACTTGAAGGGATGTTGGGATTGGTGATTTCTGAACAGCACGTAGTAGGCAGATCCTCTCATGGAGCTGGTCAGAGTGGCCCTACTCTGCTCTGAAACTGGACTTTCTGTGGTTCAGTGTCTCTCTCTAACACACTGGGACATCAATAGCTTATCCCCGAGGTGTTGGGATGTTTGTAAATAATGTTGGTGTCCCCCTGGGTAAATAAGAATTTATTCTTAAATAACACACCAAGACATAAAAGAACAAAATGAATTAACAACTTTAAGTGACAATTCAGGAAATTCCTAGAACATGTTTTAGTTTATTTGACTCAGAGAGGTTCCGCCATAATTGTGTGAGTTCAGGGGATGGGTTGGGACAGTATCACAAATTCAAACCAAAATATATTGTTAGGGTTTTAAAACAGACCAAACTGTGTGGTCTAGAATATCCACCCCTACTGTCTCCAAGACCTGGATCTCTGCCTAAGGCAATAATGACACATCTACTCATGAGGGCTCATCCAGCCTCATCTAAAATCCCAAGAGCTCCTATGGCCAGTGAAGGGCTGTTCAGTAACTGAAGCCCCAAGTCAGATTCAGGTACTCACTGGGGCTGTCTGGAGATTTCAAGTGCTTACTTAGTTGTACCTATGCACAAATACCACTGAAAACATGCAGCAATGGATGATCAGCAAAAGTTTATGTTGACTTATTGTTATATATTATTTTATAGGTTCAATACCTGTTTTAGAAGAAAGTTTACATCTATCTGTTACACATGCTGAAAAATAATCTTTTTAAAAAAATGTGTTTAGGACAAGGTTTATAGGGTCTCACCACGTAGATCGGATTCATAGTGATTCTCCTGTTTTCAGCCTCCCAAGTCCTGGGATTACTGGCATGTGCCACCACATCAAGTCTCAATAGCCCTCTCAGCATGTTCCAGGAGTGGGGCCCGCATTGCACACTGGGAGTCTTTTAAGCCAAAATGGTAATAAAAGGAAAGCACCACAGTCCACTGGTTATCAGTTAATCATCTTTATATAAATAGCTCAATTGAATCAAGAGAGATGCAGTTCAATTGGGCTGGTAAATTAAAAACATCCTAGGGATGATGGGGAAAGAAAAAAAGTAACCACTTCACATGGAGAGCCCTCTAAGGCATAGATGGTATATACACGTGTACTGTGGCACACGTAGGCACACACAAGGGTGCAGTATGACATGTTTGGCATTGTACAAACTTTGCCTGATTTAGGCAGGAAGCTCTTGCTGAGAACAGTACCAAAATAGGACAGAAAAGCAAAGGTCAGAGGAGTAAGCATCAGAGGACAGTCCTGAAAGACACACTGAGGAGAATATGCTGGCATATTGCTGGGATGATCTTCTCTCTTTTGGTATTTTCCACGTCCTGGGACTATTTCCCAGGCTAATAAGTGAGTCTTTCCTGTTGAGATTTCTGCACATCGTGAAGTATGGCATCTCATTTAATGAAAAATAAAATCTCACAAGGCTCATAAGGGTGCTTCACTCTTAAAGGCAAAGCAGTACAGTGTGTTTCATGATAAAGACAGGACATCTGCCACCTGCCTCTTGCATATGATGAGTCAGCACTCTTGTGTTTAGTGTTTATAAAAGGGAGAAAAAGAGCTTCAAAGAAATTGCTTAAAAGTTGCACAACCATTTTCCAAAACAAGAGAGAGAGACACAGAGAGAGAGACAGAGAGAGAGAGAGAGAGACAGACAGAGAGACAGAGAGACAGAGAGAGACAGAGAGAGAGAGAGAAAGGAGAAAAGGAATAAAGAGACAAACCATGAAAAATCTGCCCAATTGCAAGTAGTAACTCCCATTAGGAACTAATTAATCATGTTATCCAGGGGAACCTGTCTAGCACTTGGTTTTCTGAGGTCTAAATAATGGGCAAATCAAATCTTGGAGGAAAATGAGCTTGTCAGGTGCTTTTCTTGTCTTTTTTCTTTTCTTTCAATTTGTAAAATGAAAGCAGCAATACATTCAGGAGCCTCTAACTGAATTCACAAATCTGGTAATATGTTTAAGTGTTTGTCACTATAAAACTATGTTGAGGATCAGAGTAATTTTTGTTTTTTGAAGAAAAGATACACAATCAAAAGATATTCATAAACTACAATTTAAGGATTTCAGGCTAGGGGTGGAAACATCAGGGTCTTTTCTTGATCCAGCTATTTAGTGCAGGGAAGGCTATGACAACCACTGGATTGCTGCGGTGCGGAGCTGCTGGTCATCAAAAGCCATGCCAACATATGGAGTACAGTCATATAAGCCTAAAGAAAGTGAAGAATGGTAAATCTAGGAGAAAAATATTTAAATTTCTCTTCCTGCTCATGACTCTCCTGTCCTCATTATGCATTTTCTTGGAAATGAGATTTCTTGGAAATCTTAATAAGGAAGAATGTCAGACTTAGATCTAGAAAAGTGTCAGCTAACATCTAAACCCTGACACTTAGCTTCTTTCTCCTCTTCTATGATGGAAGGAAATGGCACTTTCAATGCAATGTCATTCTTAGAATGAACCAAGATGGTGAGTGTCAAATGTATAGCAGGCTGCAGGGAGCAGGGTGATCCCTCTCCCGGGCACGATTCTTGCCTTTCGCTTTCTGCCTTTCCCCACTGGGGGATGTTCAAAAGGTCCTGAAAGAACATAAGAGAACCTGTATTGTAACATCCTGTAACTCAGTGGTGTCCCAAATTTTCTAATGAAGGAGATTCTGGGGCCACAGAGAAAAGTAATTGATGATGTAGAGTGTGCCTAAGGAGAATCACATGGAGATAAAGCCTTCTCTCAGGCTTTCACAGAGAGCAAATTGGTCAAACATTAAACATGACTCTTCCACATGGCTGACATTGACAAAGGATCTACAACCTGCAGTACAGGGTTTCAGGATAAATCCTGAGGGGATTTGACTGATCTTGGCAGATACAAAAGTTACACTTGTTGTTATATATGTCTTGCTTTACCTTAGTCTTAACCATCCACCAGAAAAGTATAAAAATGAGGTATAAAAAGTAAAGCCGTATTGATAAGCTGAGCTGTAAAAGGCTCAAGTCAACAACTTCTGACATTGCCAGTCATGTGGATAACCCACTACTACTATAGACTGCTGGGCTGTATTGGATTACTTTGCCGAATTCATGCACCTACAATATTTGAATGGCAATGGAATACTCATCTCTGAGAAAAGTAAACAAAGAAGGGGAATATGAATGAAGGACCATTTTGTAGCGAAGAAATATATATCTATATATGCAAAACAGCACAGATATACAGCTACTTTCTCTTAGTTCAATGAGAAGAAAGCTTTGAACTAATAGTGTTTAGATAAGAAATCATGTCTGCATCTTGTACTATGAATAACTAATACAAAGACAACAATATGCAACATATTAATTATTGAAACTGTCCTACTAACCTGCTTTGAAACAGTCTCATTGTTATTTCTTTCTCAATAAAATTAATATAAAAATTTAAAAATGTTAAAAGACAATGAAAAGACCAAAAATCTAAAACAATAAAAAATAAATACAAATTATTTGCTTTGGGGAAAAAAAGGTCCTGAGAGATGTGCCTCCGGCTCCCGCCTTCCCATTTCTCCTGGTCTCCCTGCTGCTGAGCTCCACCCGGTCTGCTGGATACCTCCGCTGGGTGGTGTGGGGTTCTTCTCTCAGCTTGTACTCATCGCAGCGCGCAACCTTACAGCATCGTGGTCACAGTCCTGCCTCGAGCGGGTGCTTTTCATGAGCTTTGCATGCCTTTACCCTCCCCCACCTCTTGAACTTCTCCTTCCCACGTGAACCAAATCTATCTCAGTACTTCCAATGATCTATTTTTATTTTTTTTTTAATTTACATTTTGAGTTTCTTATATAAGAGAAATCATGGGGAACTTAAGTTCGTGTATCTGATTTATTTCACTTACCGATTACTTAAAAATCGACACCTAGAAATTGTGTTTGACCCAGCGAGTCGCCCCTACTAGGTATCTTCTTGAAACAATTGCAGATGTCCTGTTACAGTGAGACATGCACGCTCATGTTTATAGAAGCAGCCTCTGGATAAAGAATATGTGGGATTTCTCCACAATAGAATGCCAGGCTCCCATAAAGAAGGATAAAGTTGAAGTCATTTTAAGGGAAGTTTTATGTAGCTCACAGTCAGTGGAGGTTTCAGTCCATACCCAGATGGTGCTAAGGCAGAGTGGCATACAGCAGAGAACGTCCATTCATGGTGGCGGCAAAGAGCAAGAGCAAAAGGACAGGAGTAGCAGCAACAATGGCTGCAGAGAGCAAGTCTGTCTCTCTTAGGTTACATTCAGGCTATCTGCTCCAGGCGAGCTGTAATACTTGCACCCATAATCCCAGCAATACTGAGACCCATAATCCCAGCCTTGGATCATGAATGAATCAGAAAATGTACAACTACACCTCAATGACTGCGTGAGGCTTTGGTGGAACAAATCAGCACAAACCATAGCAGGTAGAGATCAGAGTGATGCCTCCACTTATGGATGCAAATATTACCAATAAAACACCAGAACTGAGATAAGTAGCGTTGTCTCACTGCACCCATAAAGCTGAGTCTGGTGATTGCTTGGTTTCAGATTTCTGCCTCCAAACTGTGCAATAATACATTTTCACTGTTTATGCCACCCGGTGTGTGGTACATGGTCATGGTAGTTCTGGGAGGGTAATATAGTAAGTATTAATTTAAAGCCCTTACTTCAAATGTGAAAAGCAAATAATTAAGACCAAGGAAATGGGAGCTTTTTTAAAAGGTGTTTAGTGTACTGAAAAAAAAATGTGAAAAGTACAAAGAGGCTTTAGCCTCATAAATATTTCTGCTCTCAAAACTGAAACATCTTTCTCAGTTCACCAGGACCAGCTCCACCTTGGCTTTGCTCATCATCTTTGGAAAAGAGGGAAGCTGGGATTTTCCATGAACATCTCCTGTCGCCTTTCTCTCCACCTGGATGGCGACCGTGCCGCTGTCAGCCATCTTCATTCCACTCAGCTGTGGTCAGGCTTGGCCCTGGGTAACTGCTGGAGCTGGTGTGGCCCATTCAACAGACTCATGTGCTGGCAGGTGTCCTGCAACCACAGACAGAAGTTTAGAGCAGGTTGTGGCAATGTGCAATGAAAGGATAAACACAAATGGAACTCTCTGTTCTTTTTAATTATAGAAATAGTCAATACTTAGTACTCATACCCTGCATGGTACTCATCTCTGAATTGATCTGTGGGGAAGCATTTTTCAACAATGTATCTGAGTCCCCAAACAGGTACAGTGAAATAGCTTCAGAGCAGCTCTGAAGGTAAAGGGAGATTTTGTAGCAGCTTCTACAGCTTTCCTATTAGAGATGCTAGAATTTAGGCTATCTACCTGCAAAATGTCTGAAACCAAATATTCTCCCATCTTAACATAGGATTTTCACAAACATCTTTTGTGACTGTCCAGCTTACCTGGGCACCCATCGGGATGCAACAGAAAAGGCACAGAACTTGATTAGAAAGAAGAGGGCCGATGAGATAGCTCAGCAGTCTAAAGTACCTGCTTAGGCGAGCTTAGGCAGGAACCGGGGACTGCAGCTCCATCCCTGGCACTCCATGCCACAGCGGCCCCGCCCTCAGGGCAGGCTGAGCTGGCCATAAATAAATAAATAAATAAATAAATAAATAAATAAATAAATAAATAGAAAGAGGAGCAGATGTGGGGTGGGGCGAAAGGAGCAGATCCAGAATCAACAGCTTGAAAACTTCCTAGGGACAAAGAGCCCATCTGAGCTCCACAAAGAAAGGTTGAAGTGAAAGAACTCATGTTATTCAGAAAGAAACACACACCGGTGAGGTGTTCCAGAGTCCTTCATCCTTGTGCTCACTTTCTCATCCACCACGAAATATGTGCACATGTGGTGCATGAAACGCTTCTGGGCTTTGTCTTCATGGAGCTCTTTTGGGTCCCAGGAGAGGAGGGCACACAAAGAAAGACAGTTTACTGGGCAGTAGGGAAGGAGAGGTCATTGCAGAAACTCACATCATCTTAGTTACAGAGATCACAGAGTTCTCTTTGGCCATCAGAGACCAACATGCTGCCTTCCCAATTCTCACCATAGCACCTTGGAGTCAATCGAACATAAGGGTCATGGACTAGGAATTTTCAGATAGACACCTGGCACATCATAAAATGTGTTCTAAACCTAATACAAAACAACAAAACATCACATAATGGTCTAATCTTTCTTTGATGACTCAGAAAAAACCCAGGTCTTAGCAGTAGTTTCAGTCTGATCCCTACATATTTCTCAATGAGACTCAGTGATTCATTAAAAAGGAAAGTGACATTCTTTGGTTTAAAATGCCCAGAAAAGCCTAGCATTTAGGTGTATTTTTCCTTTGATTTCTTTAGAAATTTCATGACTCATTCCCTTTTACCTAATCCATCTTAAATTCTAAGGATTGCTCTGTAAAGAATATGAGAACTCTAAATGTTTTCCTCTTACACTTTACCCTCTCTTGCCTAAAAGATCTTGCATTCTGTCTCCTGACTGCTTTGTAACCAATCTACCTACATTTTTTATGATCATCACTGCACCCTCACGAACCTCTGACTTTCTGAAAACATGAATCGCACCGTATCAGCACCTACTTCTGAGTTGCCCAGGGCTCCTCACCACACAGAGCTCCTCACTGGGACATGCAAAACCTTGCACAGTGCAGCCCAGCCTACTGCTCCAGCTCCTGCCATAGGAAGCTCTAGTAGCACACCATCCTTCTGTTTCCACAATGCACCCATTCCTACCATAGGGCTCTTCTGCCATTGCCCTTTGTGCCTCCATTCTACGTCATTCTCAATGGGATTCTCCTGTCATTTGAGGACCAGCTTCCATATTGTCTCTCTGAAGAAATTTACTTGATTTCAGAAGTCCATGTATTCACCCAATTATGTCTCATTTCCACTTATTCTCTGAATAGCACTCAGCATTTTCTGGTACCTTTCTCAATTTTGTTTTTGTTTGCATTCTCCCCCTTCCACATGAGTGTTAGTTCCAATATGATAAGGCTAGCATTTGTCTTGGTTGTTGATGGGTCCCCAACACCTTATACTTCCCAGGTGTTCCACTGCTATTCGGTGACTGAGGAGCAGCCAGGTAATCCATTGCTATGTGTCAGTTATTTTTCTCTTGTTGCTGGGACAAAATACCCAAGACCCACAACTAAGGAAAGGTTGACTTAGCTCACAGTGTGTGGAGGTTTCAGTCCATACTTGGCTGGCTCCGGGGCAGAGTGGCACATGGAAGAGGGCAGCAGGTCATGATCGGAGAAAACAGCAAAGTGCCAAGGGAGGAGCAACAGCTGAAGCTGCTAGCAATCCTCTCTTCCCTCCTTACATTGTATGTAGATTACCCACCCCAGGGCGGGTGTAACACTCACGCCCATATGGCTGCATGAGGCTTTGGGGGAACAACTAGGTGCAAACTATAACAGTATTCTTGTCAAATAATTCAGGGCTCTGAAGCATATTTAGACTGTCTACACTCAGAAACATAAACATAGGTTAAAAAAAAGCCAAGCATCAAAACTATGCAGCAAATATATTTGAAGGATTAATCTCAATTCTGATCATTTTCCTTTCCTTTTTTAATACAATCAAACTATGTCAATTTGGTGAACATTTTTTTTTGTTAATAAAATAAGTCATTGCAAAATACTTAACTGTAGAGTATCTATCTTTCCTTTAAAGTCTTTCAAATATTCCTTACCAATCCATATGCAGACCTGAGGCCACAGGCTGTTATGGGTAGTTAGGAAAACTGAAGAAAGTAGATAGGGAATTACCTGAAGTTTAGGAGAATCGTGCATTTTTTTCTTAGATATTTATTCACTACAAACTCGACATAGAACAGCTTGGCTCAGTACTTCTTAATGAATTTGCACATGTGAGACAAATTTGATATATAGTATATTCAATGCATCAATGTATCAAAAGCCCAGATATAATCCAAATTCTTTAAAAAAAATGAGGGATAGGTTAAATAAGTAACAACACATTACTAAAATGTTCTATAGCTACTGACAAGGATATATATATATATATATATTCATATATATTCATATATATATGAATATACCTTACAAAGTATTATTATTTTAGAATATCCAAACTACAGGAGATATAGAAATATAGATGTCATACAGTTTTAATTGTGTGAGAAAACATTATCCACCAACAGAAGACCTAGCTATCTGTGAGGGAAAGTTAGATAAACTTAATTTTAATTAGGAACTATTTTCCTGTTGAATTTTTGAAAAAAAAATCACATTTCAATACCTTGCTTAAAAGTAGGGGAAACAGAATTTCATTTTCAGGTAAAAATTATGTATAATAGCTTTCCATTGAATTTAGGAGACAGAGGAATCTTAGCATTCAGTGTCTCTAAACCTTGAGATAATCAAATTTGTTTATACTTAGAGAACCTAGTGTCTGCTGCCTTTTTTCCTACTTTTGTTTATATAATTTGTAACAGGAAGGATTTAGAAATAAAAAAATCTCTAGCTGCATTATAAGGATTGCCAGCATTTGCAATATAAAAAAGTACTTAGTATCCAAGTGAATGTTCCTCTGAGTGAGAACTAATTAGACAGGGGCTCTCATCTTGTCACTGGGCCCTCTGAGACATGATGCATAAATTAAGCAGTTCCACAGTTGGTGTAAAGAATGTTCTGCTATTCTTTCCTACTTTCACTGTAGGAGTAGAGGTAGAACAAAAATACGGGCTCTGTTGAGCTTACACTTCTCACATGTCCCACACTGTTTCTCTTTCACTTTAATTTCTATTGATTTGTTATCTTTGGTGAATACTAATGGATTAAGTAGGCAGAGCATTAAGATTAGCTTCCTGTCTCCAATCAGGGTACAATTATAAATTCATAAGTTTTGTTATCTCAAATACACATACACACAGTGATAGACTTAAAAAAGAAACAAAAAATAAAAGCACAAATGTAAAAATGTTGGATATTTTCAAGAAACAAAAGTAGAGTGGTGAATTAGCAGACTAATAAACAGTCCTAAGAGGCTGATCCAGAAAGCAGTACAGACAGAGAAACAGAATTTAAAATATAAAAGAACAGAGAGATGTGGAAAATAATTTGGAAGATCTGATAATATCCAATAAGAATCCTAGAGGACAAGAAGGGAAGGAATCAGTAATCCAGAAGGAATGACCAAAAAGTGGTCCACAAATACATAAATTTTCAGTCTTAAAATGCACATACAAGAGCTGGGGAGATGGCTCGGCAGTCTAAGTACTTGCCTGGCAAGTACAAGGTCCTGAATTCAGTCCTGGTACCACATGCTGTGCCAGCCCCCAAATTGTGCATGGTGGCACCTCGGTGCTAGGGAGGCTGAGAAGGAGGATCACCACAAGTCTGACCTGTGTAGGAGACCCTGTATCAATAAAATAAAATAAAATGCACATACAGCACTGAATACAGAAATCCAGACCCAGAAAATGAATTATGTTATGCAAATATAACAAGAAAAAAACATATAAGATACTAGATAAAGAAGATAGACCACAAATAAAATAAAAACAGATTTCTATCAATAATTGCCATTACATCAAAGGAATGGAATACTATATTCTATGCTGTCAAAAATCCAATGTAAATTCTATAATCATCCAATCCTTTCTGCAAAAGTAAAATATAAAATCTGCAATAATGTATCATTCATGACCACTGCTAATAAACCACTCAGTGATATGTTTTGTGAAGAGGAGACAACCCAGAGGAAAGTGTGACCTGGAGAACCCCAGTGGTAGAGGAAGCTGGTAAAGGCCACTAGTGATACAGATTGCTTTTCTTTCTCTCTATCTCTTTTTTTTCATAACTGGGAATTGAACTCAGGCCCTTGTGCTTGCCAGGCAAGCGCTTATTCTACTGAGCTATCTCCTGGGCCCCTGGAAATGCAACTTTCGTATCTGACAAAGTCAGTCAAATCCCCTCAGGATTTGGGGGTTTTTAATTTTTTACTTATTTATTTTGGGGGAACTGGGGATTGAACTAAGGCCCTTGCACTTAGCAGGCAGACACTTTTTCTACTGAGGTATCTTTCTGGTCCCGATTGCATTTTCTAAGAAATCCTACAGGTCATTTCCAACTCATCCTATTGTACAATCCTGCCATATACCCTTCAAGGAACTGAGTCCATCTTTCATGTCCCTGAAGTGTGGGAAATTCTGTGGCTGCCTTCAAGGGTCAGACACAGCAGAGTGGCACTGGGTGACTAGCAAGGTTAAGGCAACCTGACTTGTATTTGGTTCTCTCCTTGGGATGCTGCCCTGGGAACCAGACGCTACACCCTGAGGAAGCCTAAAATAGCCTACAGAGAAAAACACACAGAAAGAAACACATAAAGAAATGGAGACTCGGCCCCCACAGACAAAGCCAACAGGCTCACTTTGTAGGGGAGATCAGAGACAAGCCGTCCTTAATTTTCCAAGCTTGAGTTCCTGACCCACAAATACCATGAATGTTTTTCTAATGGACTACACCATTACATTTTGGAGTTAATTGTTTCAGAGCTACATTTACTGAAACACTGTTGGCTATTAAGAGTTCGAGAATAAGAAAAGAAGGAACATGGAAGGTAGAAAGTAGAAGTTGATTAGTGACCAGGTTTGTTGCTCAATTTGACAGAAGCTAAAGATTTTCAATACATTTAGGTTTTGGAATTTTTTTACAGTTTATGTTTATATACTAAGCTTTGAGAAAAACCATGAAAAAGAACAGAAATTCAATCAATGGAATCCAATCCAAAGATGAGGGAAAAAAAAGACAGGCAATGATGAAAACTTCAAAAATGTGTGCAGTCAGAACCAAGCAAGAGTTGGTTGCTTCGTGCTTCTTTTCATATTCACAGAGCTGCAGTCCAGTCAGTGGTGGTGAGCCCAGGGCAGGTGTGCTGTGGTGGACGATTTGTCTAAAAGTTTCACCATGCCAGTGTAGGCTTTGTGAAATTAAAATATGGTAGACACAGCACATCTCAAAACTTAATCTAAATTTCATAAAGTTATATTCTTTCCAATTATGTGACTTATTAGTTATGTTTTAAAGTGTATATCTTTAAAATAGTGCAGATAGTCAAAGATTCATAGAGATGATTTTTATTAGGCTCTGTGTCATGATACTTTATGTAATTATAAAGTTAGATAGTTAGATCCTTTAGACAGAAAGTGATGTCACTCCAGCAATTGTTAAAATTAGCATTCTAAATCTCTCTACTTGGAAAACATGCAAGGAAATTACTCTTAAGAATTTAAGTCTAAATCAGGCTTAGTCAAATAACTGAGCCACTCAGGAACAGTGGCTTATAACCTCACCCCACTTGGTACTGGAGATGGAGCCCAGGGCCTTTACATTGAGGTACACACCCAGCCATTTCTTTTTTTTATTTTGAGACAGAGCCTCGCTAATTGCTAAATTGCTCATGCTGGGCTTAAACTTGTGATCCTTCTGCTTCAGACTCCCAAAGTGCTTGGGATTATAGGACTTTGTCACAAGGACTGGCTAAGCAATATTATTTGATTTAGAAAACCCGCATTGAGTAGCTGCTATTTGAACAGATGTATTTGGTTCAGTGCGCCAGCACTGTTTGGCCATTGCTCTGACTCTGAACCCCAATTTTGGGATTTTCCAGAGCACAGTACAGGTACATGGCCAGCTCTAGATTCTGAAAGAGACTCAAGAGTCACAGTTGGCTTTGCAGTGGTGTACTACACCTTATTTGTATGGTTTTCATGCGAAACAATCCAGGGAAGGGGACTAGCAGGGCAGAGGAAAGAGGAGCAAGATCTCAGAGAGAAGCTACCCACTGGCTCATTGTTTTACAAGGGAAGCAAGTTTTGTCCTTTCCTTTAAGTAGTATAAAAGCATTTACTACTTCAAATAAGGAAATTATCTCTTATTTGTCTTGGTTCAAGGTGGCTTTTTGCTGAATGTTAACTTCAAGTACTGTAGCTCTTTAATCAATCAAGATCCTTTTTTAGGGGCAGTGCTTTACTCACCTTAGAATTTCCATCGTGTAGTATAGTGTTGGCACATTGTAAAGTCATGAATGCCTGCTAAACAAATAAATGCTACATATGAGAATAAATTAATTTTCTCCATAAAATGATATGAAGAAGTTGGCCCAGGGAATTTAGTGAGAGAAGCAGAGAGAGGGCTGGGGAGAGGGCTCAGTGGAATAAGCACTTCCCTGGCAAACTCAGGGGCCTGAGTTCAATCCCCAGTTCTGCAAAGAAGAAGAAGAAGAAGAAGAAGAAGAAGAAGAAGAAGAAGAAGAAGAAGAAGAAGAAGAAGAAGAAGAAGAAGAAGAAGAAGAAGAAGAAGAAGAAGAAGAAGAAGAAGAAGAAGAAGAAGAAGAAGAAGAAAGAAGAGAGAGCAAGCTAAGCCTGGCTGTGTTCTGTCCTCCCGTCCTGATGCCCTCTCCACAGCCACGCTTGAAAATACAGAGTGCTGTGCTTAGTAGCCTTCAGATTTCTTCCAGGGAAGCCTGCGTTTTGCCCATCAGACTTGAATGAAATGAAGTCTATGGCCTCAGATAGTTATAAAATACAATAACAACGATCAAATGACTTCAACATCTGCCAAGAGTTCTAGTTATAGGAAGCAATTTGATGACCAAGCATGCTGCAAGCATGATCCTTAGGTTGTTGCTTTTTCAACTGTAGTATTTGTCTATGAGGAGGAAGTAGTTCACCCACAGGCATTTATGGTCATACCACCCTGAACGTGCCTGATGTTGGAAACAGTTCACTATTTCTACAGTTCTTTCTATAGGATCTCCAACAGAGAGGAGCTCCATTTGCCATTATACCATCAATCATTTACCTAATATTATATGCCATTCTTTTTAGTCCCTTTGTTAATAATTCAGTAATATTGGGTGTATTATCCTCCTGGAACTCCTAAGCAAAAGCAATAATTTTCTCCTCCTCAGCATTATTTCCTATCTATTTTATTTTATTTTATTTATTTTAGCACCAGAGATCGAACTCAAGACCTTGCACTTGCCAGGATGGTGCTTATGCTGCTGAACTATCTCCATAGCTGTCTCTATCTGTTTTATAAACTTTCTTGGGATAGGGAAAAGATTTGCAGAACACTAAAACTCAGCGACTATGTCATAAATTATAAAGAATACCTTGATTCTCCAGTTATTTTCTCTGGATAGTGTAGATCTTTTTTCTCATTAAGAAGGACTTACAAATTGACTGATTAAGATATGTTTTCATATCTTTCTGCCTTATTCTTCAAGCATCTTGTGAAGTTTTTCTTACATTCATTGCCTAACAGACTAGAAACCCAGGGGAGGAGAGGAGGCACACACAGCTGAATGGATTGTTGATTATGATTGACAAAGGCCTGCAGTGTGTGCCCAGGGAGACAAAGAGACCTTTGTCTTGGGGAAAGCATGTGACCAGCTGCCCCAATTTTGGCCAGAGTACTTCTATTTGTTAGTGCCCTTTCCTGGGTTTTCTTTGAGATTCTGTTAAATTTGGTTTTTTTTCCACACCCCTTCACACTCTCCTTCAATTGTCCTTAAGGAAAAGAGCAAAAGAGAATCAATTTTACCAATTAGCCACATGTTTCCTCCTTTGGGCTTTTTCTAACACTGTCTATAAATATTTTGGTCATGAATTAAAGCACAATAATACATTTACTTATTTATAAATTATATTAACATGTTCCGTATTTTGAAATTCTATGTTATTTATAAAACACACAAAAGTATATATTGTAAGAGAGAAAGACACATTAAGTATGAAGCGAATTTTCCTTAAGATGCTTCCCCTGGAATATATATATATTCCACCCTCTGTACTTCCAGATGTCTTCACTTTAGTTTAGAGGCTCATGACAAACACATAGTTGCAAGTGTATTAAAGAAATCTGTAGCCCAACCTGAGAAGCTGCATCCTCCTTTGGACATCGGACACCGTTTGGGGGTGTGACAACCAGGCAGCTTTCCCATTGTATGTGTACTGCCAGGAAGAATTTGCAAGAAAGTGCCAGAAAGCAAAGGCTCAGCCCCAGATGGGCAGAGACCCAAAACCTAGCCACAGATCTATCACTCACCAGGTCTGGTTGTCAGGAAGTCCTTTAAATGCCGAGTTTGCCATTAGTAAAATCAGTAATTTTTCTGCTTCTCCTATTTGATGCAAATACCAAGAGAGACAGCAGATTTACAAGAGTTTTACAAGGGTATTATAGAATATTAACATAAGGTAGTATTGTTATTATTGTTAAGGATTGTCCAAGGAAGAGGCATTTTACTTCCAGTGTGTATTGTCCTGGCAAAACTATTTCAATATACACTGCTCTCCTGTTTGCTTTCACTATGATATAATAGTAAGCGATCTTTGGTAAAATTCCTA